>CM021109.1:4712658-4748409 GCA_007115665.2 Sequoiadendron giganteum
GCCTCAGAGTTTGACTGGTCCTACCATGGAATGGTTCTCTTGTCTACCCACAAGCATCAAAAAATTCCAATAAATTATGGACGCGTTCCTCAAAAACTATGCATTCAATATGGGTACAGATGTTAGTCTGGAGGAACTATTAGAGCTCAAACAAGGAAAATGAGAGCTATTTTCCTCCTTATTGCAACAATGGAAATCCAAGGCCAACCAGTGCAAGTGGACCATGCCAGAGGAACAACAAGTTTGCACTATCATAGCCAATCTGGAGGAAAACCTGGCATTCTATCTAAAAATGCAATGCATCACAACATATGATCAATTGATACTAAAGGTGCTCAACATCGAAAGGGCCCTCACTACATGAGGGGGCACATCTACGTTTCCTTCACATTAGGATAAATGCCCATCCACCAGTTATAATGATAAACCTCACACATGGAAAAAGAACAAAAATGTCACAAATGACGGAGTAGTCGATGCTATCCTTTCATCAGTGCTCCCAAGAAAAATATCCAAACCCATCATCAACCATAGAATCATGACCAAAACAATGTGCAACCCAATATGATAGTACAACAACCACCACCTTCAAACAATCAAACCAATAATCTGAACAATCAAGGAGTACCACCTCCTTGAAACAAGTATCCCCCCAAGCGGAAGTTCACAGCCCTTGGGGAGCCAATCAAATCTACAATGAAGAAGCTGGTTAAAGAGAACTTTATCAAAATGTCCACTTCTGAGAAATATGCGGAACCCATGATAAAACCACCATGGTACAACGAAATCTCCATTGCCATTTTCATAAAATCAAAGGGCATACAATCGTAAATTGCATGAGATTGAAAAACATCATCCAAGATCTCATTGAGGATAAAATCATAAATGTCGAGAAACCCACTGGCAATCACGATCTCAAAATATACATGAACCCGATGCCTGATTACAATTAGGGAAATAATCAAGGAAACAATCAAGGAAATAACCAAGGGAACAATAAAGGGAAATAAAAGTATGTTAGTGCAAACCTTATATACGAAGACACAATTTCATGCATAGATGAAATGGTCACTCACTATCATTAGCATCAAAGGAGACAATGCTAATTGTGGAGTCACCACATGTAGTGGAAAGGTTACTATTGCAGGGGCATCGCAGCCATCTAAGACCCCCATCTCGAATCAGAAAGCCATTCCCTATGATTATAACATCATTGACTAGCTAAAAAGAACCCCTGGTCAGATCTCTATCATGGAGTTATTGAAAATTTTCGCTGCCCATAGGAAAATCCTTGATGAAGCATTAGTTGTGTCCACTATCTCTACTAGCCTTGATACAGAACAATTCTAGGCTATGGTTGGTAACATTGTCACCCCAAATCTCCTCACCTTTTTAGATCAATCCCCCACCCAACCATCTCACAATTGTGCACTTCACCTTCAAGTCTTGGTTCACAAGAAAAAGGTCAAAAGGGTCTTAGTGGATGGAGGTGCGGGCCTCAATATTTGTTCGCTTAAACTTATAAATAACTTGGGAATCTCAGAAGAATCAATTGTCAAAAAAAAAAGGCATTACCATCAGAGCATATGATGACCAGGAAAGAGTGTCCCAAGGCACTATCAAACTCTCTATCCAAGTGGGGCCAGCCACTATGGAAACCACATGTTAGGTCCTCAACCTTTATTTTCCCTATAACATCCTCCTAGGATGCCCATGGATCCATGGAATGAAGGTGGTCACCTCAAAATTCCACCAATGCATCAAATTTTCATGCCAAAATGAGGAGGTCACAATACATGGTGATCCTGAGCCGTTCACCAATTGTAAAAACTTGGAAGCCAAGTTCTATAAAGTTCCCCAAGTGCCAAAGAACGATGAAGGCCCCTCCACTCCCTATATAGATCCATATAACCTCACCTCCACTTCTGCGACAGAGACACCCACTATGCCCGACATATCGGACATCGAGCTTATGATCCAAGACAATGGATGCGAAGAATACATAATGAGAAAAAATATTTTTTTGTAGGAGAGTTACCTCAATCTCCTAGGTCACATTGATGACCTCAACCAGTCGAAACACTTGCTCACACTTTTAGGGAAGACCCTTCTAGATTTTTTTGTTGGGGGTATCTAAGTTGGGCAACTTTGGATGAAAGAGAAACTTCAAGTTCACTATACCAAGATGAAAGACCCGAACCCATCCTACCCATGGATGAAGCTAGTAGAGGACTACAAATGATGCTTGGTATGGGCTACAACAGAAATGAAAGCCTTGGAAGGAACAACAATGGATGACTGGAGCCCATCATTGTAGAAAGACGAATGAAAAATCTTGGCCTTGGATGTACCCCTCTGATTATAACCATATTTAGTAGAGGTACCCCTATTAGAGCAGTTAGGACTCCCCCTCAGTTATCAGCAACCACCCTCTAATTACCCGTGTCCATAGGGTGGGTCATAGATAACTTCACCTTTGATATCACCGATGTGTGTAGTAGTAGTGATGACAAGGATACCATAGCAAGCCTCCCCATGCTTTTTGAAGAATCCTTATTAGTCATGATTAGTACATCATCTTTCGATTCAGACCACCAACCCCACAAGATAAACCTAGTCTTTCCACAATTCATCAATTATGACCAACGAGGACCATTGGTTCTAGACACATTCGAAAATGATGAAGCACTCTTGAGATTCTTGGGATTATGGCATATAGTACTAGGTGGAGATCATAAGGTAGGATTTGACATCACACTAGAAACACAAGCATAGTACAGGGATATGATTGAGTCCTTCAGTTGCAAAAGTAAAAGAATGAGAATAAGCTCAGGGTCATTGAGTGAAAACCACACTGTGGCACTCTCTAATCTTAAAATAGTAAAAATAAAGGATGCATCCAATGGTGAAAACCTCTTTGAGGCACCGGAGGATGAAGTATTCAATCTCCCGCTTACTGCACTTCATCAAGAGAAATCAATAGTCTTAGCAAAACAGTGCAATCTTGTCAACCTAGGCATGAAAGAGCTACCACACATCACTTTCTACACTGAGTCACTTCTATTAGAAGAACAAGAACTCTCAACAACATTCCTAAGAGAAAAAAAGTTAAAATTTGCATGGACCTACACTAACATGTCGGGTCTCAATCCAAAAATTTTGGTTCACCATTTAGCTGTCTACCCAGGGGCAAAGCTAGTGAGACAGAAGTTGAGAAAGATGCACCCCCAAATAGCCTTGTTCGTGAAAGTGGAACTCCAGATTCTCTTGGACACAGGATCCATATGCCTGATTGACTATCTTGAGTGGGTGTCCAACCTAGTACCTATTTCAAAGCCGAATGGGGGCATCTATATCTACACAGATTTCAGAAACCTAAAAAAAGGATGTCCTAAGGATGACTTTCCACTACCCAACATTGATATGATAGTGGATATGACAGTCGGATATGAGATGCTATCAATAATGGATGGCTTCTTAGGGTACAACTAGATTATGATAGCAAAGAAGACCAGCACAAGATAATGTTTACATGTCCATGGGGCACCTACTACTCAAATATGATGCCATTTGGGCTAAAAATTGTGGGAGCAACATATCAAAGGGCCATGACACTAATTTTTCATAACATGATTCATAAGACTATGAAAGATTATGCAGATGATATATTGGCCAAGTCAAGGAAAAGGTAGGACCACATAGCAGCTCTGAGTGCCATTTTTGACAGACTAGAAAAATATAAGGTTAGACTTAACCCCAAGAAGTGTGTCTTCGACGTACAATATTGCAAGATCCTAGGGTATATAGTATCAATGAGAGGAATTGAGGTAGATCCCACCAAGGTCAAGGTGATCCTCGAAATGGAAGCCTCTAGAACACTAAAGCAATTGAGAGGCCTACAAGGAAGGCTCCAATCCATTTGTAGATTCATAGCACAACTAGCGGATAAATAGATCACATATTCTCATCTACTCCACAAGGGAGTAGCATACAAGTGGGGTGAAAAGTGTTACCAGGCGTTTAGTAAAATCAAAGAATATCTACTTATGCCACCAATTCCAGGAAAACCACTGATTTTATACCTATCATCCACAACGGTAGCTCTCGGCGCACTCCTAGCTCAATAGGATGAAAATGGAAGAGAAAGAGAAATATACTACATCAGTAGGACAATGGTAGGGCATGAGCTCAACTACACACCAATAGAAAAAAAATTCTTAGCAGTTGTGTTTACAGCCCAAAAGGTCAGACACTACATGCTAGCTCATCAGATCAAGCTGATTGCAAAGATAGATCCACCAAAGTATCTGCTCTCTAAGGCCACTCTCATAGGAAAAACAACCAAGTGGGTCATGATATTGTTAGAACATGACATAGAATATGTAGAGCCAAGGCCATCAAAGGACAAGCGATTGTAGACCAACTGGAAGAGGATCCAATTTATGCCAACAACTCACCTATCTCAAAATTTTTGGATGAGTCAATTTTCAACATAAGTATAGAAAATCATTGGAAGATGTATTTTGATGGTTCATACACACAACATGGGCTAGGCATCGAAATCTTGTTCATCACTCCCCAGGGAGACTGCATACCCAAATCCTACAAACTATCTTTTCCATGCATGAACAACATAGAAAAGTATGAAGCTCTCATTATAGTCTTAAGGATTGCAATACAATGGTAGATTATGGCTCTCAAAGTCTATGGAGGTTCACAACTCATCATCAACCAGGTCAATGGTGAGTGACAAACAAAGGACAACAAGCTAACTCTATACAAGAAATTAGTGGAAAGCCTCAAATAATTCTTCATTGATGTCACCTTTGAACAATTGCCTAGAGAAAACAATAGAGCCGTAGATGCTATGGCCACAATTGGATCACTCTTGGAAATCCCAAACAATGTTCCAAAACAAGAGTTTCTGGTAGAGCAACTTCTCATACCGACATTTGAGGTACCAGAGTCTGAATTTGTGTGCAAAATCATTGGTCTCGGTGATCCCTGGTATCATGAAATCTACACCTACTTGAGAATAGGAGTCCTCCCAGCTGACATAACCCCAAACCTTAAATGAGTCTTTGTCAACATGTCCTTATGTTTTTTCATCCTAGGAGAAACCCTCTATTGTAGGAGCATTAAAGGAACCCTATTGTGTTGCTTAAATCCTGAGGAAGCCCTGACTACTCTGACTAAGGTCCACAATGGAATTTGTGGTTCACACTCAAGTGGTATAACTTTGGCTAAGAAACTGCTAAGGACCAGGTACTACTAGCCAACAATGGAAAGAGAGGCACACAACTTTGTTAGAAAGTGTTTACAGTGGCAACAACATGGATACCTTATTCATGCACCAACTCAAGAGCTTCATCCTATTGTTACACCTTGGCCCTTTTCATAGTGGGGGCTCAATCTCATTGACAAAATCACACCCACCTCATCCAATGAACACAAATTCATCATCACCGCCATGAAGTACTTTACAAAGTGGGTCAAAGCCATTCCAATGACCTACATAACTGGAAAGAAGATGTCAAAGTTCATCCTGAACTATCTCATTTGATGATATGGTGTCCCTCAACCCATTATCTCTGATAATGGGAAATCTTTCAAGAATCAATATGTGCATGACCTTTGCCAAAAATTCAATAGCCAACATCACTTTTCCACTCTGTATTACCCACAAGGCAATGGCCAAGCAGAAGCCACTAATAAAACTATCTTGAAAATCCTTAAGAAAATAGTCAATGACTCTGGTCGCGACTGGCATCTATAGCTAAATCTCACCTTATGGGCCTACCACACTAGCATTTGCATGCCAACAAGTGCCACCCCACTCTCCCTGGTCTACGGATCATAAGCCATCCTCCCAATTGAGATTGATCTCTGATCATTGGGGATATCACTATAAAACCTCATTACAGATGAAGAATATCAGGTTTCAAGGTTAAATGAGCTAGAGTTATTAGATGAACGACGCATGGATTCCCTCAACCATCTACAGGTCTATCATAATCACCTAAAGTGCAGCGACATAAAGAAGATCAAGAGATGAACCTTCCAAGTTGGAAAAATAGTGTTGAAGGAGAACTAGAAGAATGTACCAAACCCAGAAAGAAAGGGAAAATTTGAGCCCAACTGGTTGAGACCGTTTGTCATCATGACAAGCTATAAATCAAGGGCATACCAGCTATCAACACCAGAAGGTGAACCCCTGTAGGAGCCCATGAATAGCTGTCATCTCAAAAAAAATTATGCCTAAAAACTTACAAGGTATAAAACACAAAAATACAAAAAAAATAGAAAATGTCTTGAAAAAATGGTCACCCAGATGAAAACTTGGCAAACAGGCATCTTGGTGACAACAAAAAATACAAAAATACAAAAATCCAAAAAAATCAGGAAAAGGATTGAAAATAGTAAAGAGAAAAATCGTCCTCTAGTGAAAACCACTTCGGTGGCGCTCTGGACAAGTACCTTGGTGAGAACCTAGAAAATAGGCGCCAAGCATAAATAAAGAACCCTCTATCCACCAAGATCTTGGTGGCTTATTTTGTGCACTCACTTATCCATTACATACCATCTATCCTTCCACTATCCATTCACATCCATACCATAGCTTGATCTTGTGTTCGTATCATGTTCCACCCTAGTACCACTTGGCATATTCCTAAGTTCAGTTTGTCCTGCCTTTATCGAAGTAGTCTATCGCATCACGCAGGGGGCATGTTCTTGTACCCACATCAGATCAGATTCATGTATATTCTAGTGGTCTTCCTTAAAAGAAAAAAATAAAAAAACATTCAAAAAATCCAAAAACATCAAAACATTTCAAAAACATCCAAATCATAACAAAAATCCAAAACATGTCAAAAATTTGAAAAATTAAAAAAAAGGGTCATCCAACCAAACTACGTCGTCTCTAAGCTTGAACGTAGGCAAGGTTGATCTTTGATCATCCCCCGAGATGTTTTAGGTCAGTCCTTAGGTTTCCATCACAATTTGGCAATTCGTTCGCCCATCTATATCATCATCGAGTTGAGTTTGTCGTCAGTCGAACTACGTGGTCTATGCGTGTATAACGTAGGCAATGCTAATCTATGGATCAGATCCCGAGACCCCTAAGATAGGTCTTTAAGTTAGTCTCTTGGTTAAAATCTTGAAAATACCAGAAAATATTTGTAAAACATTTCAAAAACATCAAAAACATCCAAATATTTCAAAAAACCAAAAAATGCTGCACCCGTCTCACCTCACTTTCACCGAAATAACCATCAGTCCTAATAAATCAATTGTCACCTTCATCCTTTGGTAAGATAGTCAAAATAAAGTCTAGCAGGTTCAAAAGTGAACACCTAATCATCAAAGTCTCAAGTCTAGGTCAGTAAACAAGAAATTTGATCAACTCAGAGTATCAATAGCTTATCATCCAATCAATTTCATCAAAACCATGATCACAACATGTCGTAGGATTCATCCTTCCCACATTGGACATCGGAATCAAGTATCACCTTAGTTTAGCCTTGGCTAGCGGTACGAAGAATATTAGCTTGTTTGTTTACTTTATCTTGGTCTTTTTTGACTTATCTTATTTTGCACTCATTCCAAGGACCTCTCGATGATGCCTAAACAAAATAGGTCTAGAGAGAAAGGAATGGGGCAATGATCATTATATTTTTTATCTACTATGCTTGTTGGATACTCTTGTAAAATAACTTATTCATGCGTACTTTTTTTGGTTAGTAGGGAGGGTGTTTTAGGTGTCTTATTGACCACATAGGAAGGCTTTCTTTTCTATGTTTTGGTCTGAGATGTTTAGAATGTCGGAACTACATCCTAAATGAGGTTTTGTAAGCTAAGTGTGAACATGAATACTCCTATCTGATTGTCAAGTGAAATTCCATCACACTAGGTACAACGCCATCCTGGTTATTTATACCTTGATGCATCGTACTTATGTGTGTTATTAAACATAAAGTAATTGGCCCTTTGAAAATCCCGACTCCTAGTAAGAAAATCATTGACATTTAACGACTTCTTGGATCTCTTTTCTTCTATATTCTTTCCATACTAACACAATACCATGATAGTTAATCAGAATATCATTAATGCATCTGCCTTGAATCCACAAAATCATCAGCATAAATACATATCATATCATATAGATCATACCACATCATATCATCTCGCATTATCATCATCTTAAGTTATGAGGAATAATATAAACTTATTATTCTAAGTATCTTAATAAATCATTTCATTACATACATTGTATGAATCACTAAGGGAATAATAGAAATCATTATCATCCACTATCATTACATAATCAGTCGCATATCATTTGCATATCATTTGCAAAAACTGCATCGATACGATTGTCACCAAAATGCATAGAAACATAAAAAAATAAATGCATCCATAATCATCATCACATCATGTAGAGACATACATCATATTGCATGAAATAAAATCATTTCATAACATCTTATAGCACATAGGAAATTAGAATGCATCCATACATCATACATCATAAGACATCTCATAAATAGGACCATATCATATATATCATCAAAATATAGAACTGTCATGGTACAAAAGATGGATCAAGTGTGTATACATCAAGATGCATGATACAATAGGGGCAATAAGTAATTAGAGCCCACAAATCAAAAAAATGGATGACTACCTATGATCAAGGGCTAGCTCTGCTAGCTGATGCCCTCTCTTGCCTACCTCTCACCATGGTCCTCGAGAGGCCTCATCCCTATCATCTATGAGAATTCTGGCACCTGACCAACTAGTGGCACTACCTACCTGTAATGTTGTCAGTAGTACTCAGCCTCCCTCACCACCTCTCAATATGCCCTCAAAGAAATTGTTTGGCACTGGGATGATGACGCTATACTCTCTAGCTATTTCCTCCGACCAATCTCTTGATCCCTCTCGGACCGGGCCTGGTCCCTCTCAGCAGTAACTGCCAAAACCTACTGAAAAGCCTGATCTCACTGAGCCATCAAAATCTATACCTATCCCGGTAGTTGTTGGATCAGGGCATCCCTATGGTTTGGCTGTGCAGGTGGTTGTTGTTGTGGTACCTGATCTTGGCGAGGGCTCAGTTGTGCCTGGTCCTGCGGCGGTGTCGATACCCGCGGTGGTGTCATTACTCATGGCGATGTCGGTGACCGCAGGGGTGCCTAGTCCCATAATGGTGTCTGATGTGGAGGCAGTCCATCCCCTCCCTTATCTTTGTCCCCTCTGCCTGCCTGCCCCCTGCCCCTGTTAGCTGATCTACCTCTTGTCCTCCGTCGTGGGAGTACCACACCTGGAACTATCAATCTGAGAGGAGGCCTGAACCAATCCTTTTAGGCCTAAGTAACTCTTGCATCTTCCGACCCCTAATCATATGGCCATGGCCTGACCACTAGCTTCCTAAATGAGGCTACTACCTTTAGTGCTAGAATCGGCTGACCCCATGCTGTGTCTCATTTCGAATCGGTGAAGATCCCCATGTACTGATCATCTGGCCTATCCTAAAAATCACCAAACTGGTGGGCCACCCTATCTGGAAGATACCTCTTTATCATGGTGTACTCTCAGCCTTGCATCCATCTATCTTGTCGAGCATAGAATAGTTGTTATGCATCATCATACCATGGGCCTATACCCATCAAGGGCCTCCAAACAAACTCTTGTATCTCATCAAGAACTCGCCACCAATGGGCAATGCCACCTATGCCTATATGAGTAAAATGAATCTGAACTCCCCCATACCACTAGACAATAGGATCATCAATATCTAAAGCAATCAGTGTGACATCTAGATAAAGCACTGGAATCTGCTCCCATGTCAAGATGTGCAACAAAGTAACTCCATCCTCGAGGGCCCTATTGTCAAGATATGCAAACTCATGGAGATCCCTATATAGTGAGGCCAACATCACTGGCCCCCAAGAAAAGCACTCATTGTGGATGACCATCTGCTCCCATGCCAACCCCTAGCCTAGACTGAAGTATCGACCCTGCTGATCTGGTGCCACTAGACCTAAAATGATGGCCACAACAATCAATCTGTAGGTGGGAACTATGCCTTGATACCTCTCAAAGTCTATTTGTCCCTCAGAAAAGTGAATCTCATCAAGACCCATCACATCGTAACAAGCATCCCTACCAACATCTAGATGATAAATCACTCTCGCTCCATGGATAGGAAATCGTAGGATGCCATAGACATCCTCGAGTGTAATAGTAGCCTCATCGGTGGGAAGATGGAAAAAGGAGGTCTCACTGTGTCACTGCTCGACCAAAGTTGTCATCATCCCTAAGTGGGTTTGAATAGGAAATACGTATGCAACGAACCAAAGGCCAAGCATGCCAAGCTGCTCCTAAAGGAATTTGTTCATACCCTATAGTCTGCTAAGCACCAAGCATCTGTTCTCCCTCGAGTGAAGTATCTCAAGGTCCTCTTGCACAAGGGAAACCATTGTGTCAAGTCTTGTAAAAAAATTTACCTCCTGCATTAGCTTTTCGCATCTGAAACAAAAAATGCGGCAGTTTTTGCAAATGTGGTGCAGTTTGTAAAGTCCTAAATTGTGTTGCCATGATGAAGTTGGAAAAATCCTAAATTCTTAAATGCGTCGTGTGGTTTGATTTGCAAGTGCAGCTAACTTTTTACTCAAACCCTAGTTCTAAACTGTACCATGCGATTCGATTTGCAAATGCAGTTGAGTTTGGCCAAAACCCTAATTTTCCTAACTGGCTCATGGTGGTGCCCTTCATGCATGTGGTGCTATTTGAGGTTGTGCAACAATGATTAAACATTTTCAACGGTGCTATATAGCACTGCTTGACCTAAACTTGACTTGAACCCTATTAAATGCACGTAAAACAAGAAAATTAAAAGTTGAGATAGGGGTACATACCATGGTTCTTGCATAGGTTGGTCATTGGTGCACTCATACCATCTCTGGCATGTGCTTGGGAAGCTGTTGTTGGCACCATCTCGACTAAAATGAAGAGCTCAAGGTGCAAGAATTTCTAAAGGCTAAGTGTGCAAATGAAATGAAAGTGACCCCTCAATGTCTATTTAAGCCTGCAAATTAGGGTTTTTGGACCTAATTTGACCATCCAGCTAGGGTTTTGGTCCCTCGATTCCACTTTTTCCCAACCGAGGGACATGTTGCATCTTTTTTGGCATCTTGGGGCATTTTTGGACCCGTCGGGCACCTTGTTCTCTTTTTTTCATGAGATCATCCAAAATATCAAAATTTGTGTCTGATCTCTCGAGGGGGCAATATACCAGTGTAACCCTTCCACTGGGACAGCAGTAGGGCATCTAAAAAATAAAAAAAAATTGAACTTTGATCACAACAGTTTATTCTTTAGACCAACACAACAAGTACATTGCTTCAAAGAGGGGCAAAATGTAGACATGGAAAATTGACCGACACACTTGATCCTGATTACTAACATCATTTCATCCTGAATCATACTCTTAGCTTATCATCACCTTTCATCCCTTAATTAAATAAATCATTATTAATTTAATTAGGTGTTTCTCCTCTGCTAATTAAATTAATCAATTTAATTTAATTAATCCTCTATCTTTTTTCATTTTATTTAAACTAAGTCTCTAAATTCTTCTTATTAAATTGAATAAATTAAACCTTATTTGATTTAATCTAGCATTACCCTCTTTAGTTAAATAAATCAAAACATTTTCTAATTAAATCCTTCCTCTCAATTTGATTTAAATCAATGCATAAATTTAAGTCTAAATTGTCACATCTCCTAATTCCTCATTACATTAATTGATCTTTGATTAAATTAATCTTAAATCATGTCCCATCCTCTAGTTTTTACCACTTGCACATGAAAATAGATTTATTTCATTTATTAAATCTCTATTTTCCCTCACATGGCATAAAAGGGGAATATTGCATCAAATTTGAAATCAAATCCAAGTGGACTTAGTCCTTCCAACAAGGCATTTATTTCACTTTACAAGTCCTTTTGCCTTTAGCCAAGTGGCTATAACTCCATTTTCTTCCCTCTCCAACAAATCATTTCACTAATTTGAAATTCCACCTAATAACATTTATTGGCACTTTGATCAAAATGTGCACAACCTTCATCCATTCACATCTTGACAAGTGGCACTTGGCCACTGGATGTTGAATGATCCCACATTGCTCAATCTTGCTCATTCTTCCAAATTTGAAATCTATAAATGAGAGACTCTTCCTCTCATTCTTCATCCACAATTTGAATTCAAAGTTATTATCTTTACATTAGAGAAATTTCATTTCTTGAGCATTTTCCATCACCATAGCTAGGTTATTGTAGGTTTTCTCAAGAACTCATCTTGTTCTTCATCAACAAAGTGGATCAATCTCCATCAAATCTTTAAGCTTACTAAGGAGTTGGGAAATGACCAATTTCTACACATAATTGGCACCAACTCCCCCATGGGATCAAGTGTTTGCATTGCTTAATTAGGATTTCATTTATCTTTTATGTTTTACTCTTCATTTTTCCTATTATTGAGCATTGTAGATGGATTTCATGGGGAGTCCTTGTTCTCACTTGAATATTGATCTAATAATGTGTTTTTTCTCCATGTTTGTGCAGGTATAGGATTGGGGTTCACACTTATGAAGCATTTATTTAATATGAAAATGGTAGAAGGTGGGTCAATTGTTGATCATTTAAATGAGTTTAATACAGTTACTAGTCAATTAATGTATGCAAATGTAAACTTTGATGAAGTTAGGGCTCTTTTTGTTTTGTGTTCTTTGCTTGCAAGTTGGAATAGCTTGGTAATGGTTGTTAGAAATTTTGTTTCTAGTTCGAACACATTGAAATTTGATGATGTTGTTGGTGTTATTTTGAGTGAGGAAATTCGTAGGAAAAGTTAAGGTGGAACATCCACATCAAGCAGTGTTTTGAATATATAAAGCAGGGGAAAAACAAAGGAGAGAGGAAACAATTATGGAAGTCATGTGAAGTCACGAGGAAAATCAAAGGATAAAAGGTCCTAATCAAGAGACAAGAGGGATTACTGGTACTGTGGTAAGCCAGGGAATTTAAAGAAAGATTGTTGGTCTCAAAAAAATAAAGAGACAAAAAGGAAGGAAACAAAGTAGCAAATGTGGTAAGTAATAAATCCAATGAGGATGCTTTGTTTCTTTCCCTTGACAATGTTGATGATTCTTGGATGCTAAATTCATGGGATTCATTTCATGCTACGCCCCATATAAATTATTTCCTTGATTATGTCCAAGGGGATTTTGGGCTGGTTTATTTGCGAGATAACAAACCTGTCAGTTTGTTGGAAACGGAAGAATCAAGATTAAGTTGTAGAATGGGAATCAATGACTACTACATGAGGTAAGGCACATTCCAAAGTTAAGAAAAAATTTAATTTTAGCAGGGGAACTAGATGATGAAGGTTGTTTTGTTACATTTAGTGATAAAAATTGGAAGGTTACAAAAGGTTCCTTAGTGGTAGAAGGTGTGAAAGTAGGCACCTTATATCTTTGTACATGTCATACTGTTCCTTCTACTTTAGCTATTGCAGATAAAAATCAATGTTCAAGAACAGTACATGTAGTTCAACACGCAGAAAATTAGATAGTTGTTGTGGATTCTGAATCAACGCTATGGCATAATAGACTTAGAGATATGAGTGCAAAAGGTATGAAATTATTTCATTCAAAGAATGTTTTACCAAGTCTATAATGTGTTAATATGGATTTTTGTGAAAGTTGTGTGTATGGAAAACAAAAGAGAGTTAGTTTTCTCAAAAATGGGAAACAAAAGAAAGATGAGAAATTGGAGCTTGTGCATACGGATATATGGGGACTGTTGTGCAGTTTTTTTCACACACGCCCCACTAAGAGTAGGGACCCTCTGTCTTTTGGTCTTTTGGATGTTTTTTGTGGTCCCGCTTCTTGCTCTGGTCTTTTGTCTTGGGTTCTTGTAATCTTCTGGTTGTGAAGTTTTGAATGTTTTGAAGCATGATTGAATGCTTATCTTGCATGTGCAAGTAATCTCTTGGGGTGGTACATTGAAAATCCCAAGTTATGAGAGAGTTTTGGGTTTTTCATGAGTCTTGAGAATTTCCTTTATATGCAAAAATCTTCGATTTTTGTTGGTGTCTCGAATACCTGGGGGTCATTGATTATGTTGTTGTATTTCAAAGATTTTGGAATCTTGTAGAATTTAGTATCTCACAGAATTTTGTATCGGATGGAATTCTACGAACTTCTTTGAGGTCTTCAAATCCCCGACTTTCGTCACCCCCTTAAATTCTCGAATAAAGTTTTTAATGGTCATCTCACCTCATTTATGCCCATCGTATGAACATTGCAGCTCACATTGACTGGGATTGTGAGAGATTTCATATTGGCAAATTGATGTCATTTGTCTCACAACAAATTTGAAAGAGTTTGGTCATAGGGAGTTGGGTGTGTGTTTGGTTGTTGGCTATGGATTGCTGCTCTTGTTAACATTTCCTTTGTCCCATTTTCATCTACATGGGATTTGAAGTGTGTTTCCACTAGCTGTCCTCCTGAGTTTCATTTCATCCATGGTATGCACATGATGCCTTTCTTTTGATTGATGAGTATGTGTGATTTTATGGTGCCATGCATTTTTTATGCTTAGGTTTGTTGCATGATTGGAGGTCTATGATTAAACTAGGGTGTTTCCCTTTCATTTCGATGCCTCCTTGGGTGTTAATGTCGTGATTCACCTTGGAGTTCAAATTTTAATGATGTAAACCCCTACTGGAGTTGGTCTTTGAGTTTGATGATATGTGTGATGGTAATCTAGTTTGGTTTGATGGATCTAGGGTTTTGTATGTATGAATGATTTTTTAATCTGATTGCAAGTGCGATTTTTTATTTTTCATTCATATCTAATTGTGACTTTCCTTCGGAGGTCTTGAAGGAGTTGACTAGGTTTTGTTTGAACGAATGACTGTACTGGAGCTTCGAATGGTTATTCATGGTAGAACCCTAGGATTTCATATTTTTGAATCTCCAACTAAGGGACAATTGGGCTATGTTTGAATGAGATACAAGTATAAATCCTAGATCAACCCTTTGAGGCGAATAGGAAACCTAAGCCAAAAACCCCAAATTCGTAATCATTCCATCAATTTGGGAAAAACTATGAAGTATTCAAAATTTTAAGATTTTAGGTGCTCGTGAAATTCCATCACACTCAAAAATCCCCAAGATTTCTATCACCCTTCCATTTTCTTGAGATTGCATGTAAATCCGTAGGTCATGGTTTCTTTGCTAATTTTGCTCCCGAGTGAAATTCCCTGAAATTGTTTGAAATGATAAGATTGTAGAAATGGATGAACTTACATGGCATAATTTTATGGTTGGTTTGATTAATCAAAGATTGGATATTGCATTTTTTCGAGTATTTATGTTGATTTAGTAATTTTTTGGCTAATGGTTGTGTTTTCTTCGTTGATTTTCACCTGGTTAGGAAATCCTCAAAGTTCCTTCTTGGCTTGATTTCCGTGAAGGGGTGAAAATATTAGGTTTCTTAAGGACTCATGTTTATGGATTTTTAGGGGTTTATATTCATTTTTTGGGTTTTCTTGGATGATGAGTGTGCTATCTATGATGGAATAACTTTTACTATTATGTTGTTATGGATATTGATTGTGACTTTGTTGGGTGTAGGTTGAATCAAGTAAGGTTGTTACTGGAAAAGGTAAGGGTAAAGGAATGGATCCTGAAGTTGAGGCTCGTATCTTAGAGGCTAAAAGGATCAAGTTGGATGTGAAGAGAAAGGTCCTTGTGAGAAAAATTGGTTCTATTTGGTCAGGAGTGACCGATAACAATGTGGGAAAGTGGGATTATGAAGATTTCAAGGCAAGGATGGTAGTGGACAACCCCTTTGTCCTTATAAGAAGAATGATAGATTCTGAGTTGGATCATGTGGTTGATTTTCCTCCTTTAGTGCAGTGTTATGAACTTGTCTCGGAGTGTGCTCGACATTATGATCAAGGTACATAGAGGGTGATTGGTCCATAGAGCAGAGTGTTGGCAAACTTTTCCCCTATCTCAGTGGCCCAAACTTTTGAAATGTCGAACAAATAACATGTGGTGAAATTTGATGTTGATATGGATAAGAATTTTTATGATTAGGATACTAATAAGGCCTTGGAAGTTATCAATACTTGGATAGAGAAACCAAGAGAATATGTCTCTAAATTGCCAAAATAGTTGTTTAGGGCCAACTTCAAGTCATACTACTATGATGCAATCACTCTTCTCAGTAGAGTGATGGGTCTAAAGAATGAAAGAATATTTGAAAATTGGATGTTTTATTTGATAGTGAGAATGGAAAAAGGTGTAGACTACCACTGGGCAAGAATAATAAGTGAGATGATTCATGAGCAGTTGTCCAATGTTTTGCAGAACAAGACTTTCAACATGACATCTTACTTAGTCTATGCCTTGGCAAGGTTTCATCCATATAAGGGGCTAAGAACTCGAGGGGTCTTTGGTCAAGATGTAATCTCAGCTCCATTTGGATAGTCTTGACTATAGAAGGGTGAATGATGCATTCACCATGTACATCACAAGGTTGCTTCAGGGTGCAAAACATGTTAGGATTTATGATGTTGTCAAGGAGCTGATTCACAAGTTTGGAGCATGGTTTGTACATTTTCCTACTTTCTCTTACATTAGGATTGATGATTTTCAAAGAGCTCCTTACAAATTGACAAGATATCCTACGGACCACATCATCCTTCTTGAGGTTACAAGGCAAATTTCTGCCTTTGATGCAATTGTAAAAAGGGGAATGCACAAAATAGGTTTTGGTAATGAATTCCCACTCAAGATTTGAGGTCATGAAGCTTTCCCTTCCTTGGCCACAATACATTTTTCTGAGGAAGAGAGGGGCACTTTCAACCTTCCCTTACATACTAAGAGGCCCAGATTTGATAAAACAGGTGGGGATCAAAAGAAGGCCAATAGGGAATTTAGAAATAAGGATGACCTTGAAGATTATTGAGCTAACTATAAGGATGAATTTGAAGTTTTGAAGAGGAAATTATCTCAGTTACCTACCAAATTGATCAGACTATACAGTATTAAGACCATCCCATATCAAATTGATGATGATGGGGATGTGATACAGAGCCATGACTATGAATCAGTTAAGGGTATACCTATAGGTGAAATTGACTGGACGGAGGGGGAATTGACAAAATTTGACCAAATTAATTCTCCTGTCATCAAATACACCAAGTTGTGGGTAAAGCACAAGATTTGGGAGTTAGATAGTGAAGGAAAACAATATACTTATGACTTGATGCGAAACCTAGAATCTCGGTCTTCTTCTTCTAAGGAGGAATAGGACACAAAAGGAAAGGAAAAATTAAATTCACCTTTCAAAATATAGATCAAAGGTGGGGAGGAAAAGAAGAGGAAGCTCATAGAAAAGAAAAGAACGATCACCTCCAAAGAGAAGAAAGTTTCTTAGAAGGAGGAATGTGAAGAAGAAGGAAAGGAAGGTGATTCCCCTATGCTCAAAAGGAGAAAAATATCAAAGGCATCAAGGAAGTAAAATGAGCCTCCTTAGGAATAGGGTGAAACAGGGCCACTGGTGGTAGATGTTGAGATTTCTAGAGAGAAAACATAAGTTTACACTTGAAAGGCAAGAACTCCATCTCCCAAGGAAAATTTAGTAGAAGAGGCTCCCCCCATGATTCCCTCTATTACATAGGAACACAAGGATACTTATGCCTCTCCCCCTACTTAGGAGTTGCATAATGAAGAAAATGATCCTACAAGTGCAATTGTTGAGGACACCCCTCAAGGTGAAGAGATGGAAGAAGTTAAGGATGGGGATCTTCACAGTGCAGAGGAAAAAATTGATAGGATTTTGAAGTCTCCTTTGGTATCATATGAGGATTCTGTTGAACTTATCTTTTTGTATTTGTGCTTGATGTCAAAATTGTGTTTCAGATTGGCATCTTGGTGATTAATTATCAGTTGCACAGTTTACATTCAGATGGTTGGCACTCTTGTTTATATTTTGTCTTGGCATACTTGGTTCTGGCTTCAGCATTGTGATGATATTTTTGATGGTACTAATCTCTTGACTCCATGTGTAGATTACTAGGCATCTTGTTTATAGGATTATGATTCTATGTTCAGGTGGTATAGTTCTCGTTTGACAAGTTTGACATTTTGAGCTATTTTGTGCTAAGGTGATCTACAGGTTTATATGGTTTTGGCATGTTCATATTTCTTTGGTTACATGGAGATGATAAGGTTTTGAACAACATTATAGTTGTGTTTTTCTTTTCAGCCTCATATAGGTAATGCTTATAGGCAACTTGGTCTTTGAATCATAATTAGAGTTGGCATTTAATATTAATAAAACCCTATCGGGTTTCCTTAACCATTTGATAGAGTTGATATCACTCTAATCGGGATTCTTTCGGGGTTCATTGAATTGGAAAATGACTTAGTATAAATTCATATTTGTCTCGGGCCTCTCTTTTAGTTTTTGACTTGTCTAAAGTCATTGCGAATTATGTTTGGCTTTAATCGGGCCTTGTATGGTTATCTTGGAAAGGTCAATGAATTGAACATATCATAGCATGGAATCAGGCTTTATCACATTGCAAAAGGCTTTGAATAAAAGTCATATATGAATCGGGTCTTATAATTGATATTTCATTAGGTCTTAAGGCCGACAACAGGTATGAGGAAATAATTGTTAAGTCACTTGGAAAGTGACTGGCATCGACCCTTAGTAATAATGCCTTGGTTATTAAGGTAGTCGGCATGTTGGAAAGTCAAGGAAATTGCATGGTAATGACTTAAATCATTTTGTCCTTCTTTTGCTTGGATGAATTTGATAATGTCAAAATGCTTGAAGCTGTGGACTTGAAAAAAAATTAGTTAATTGATAACTATTTATGGTTTCCTATTGGACTTCAAATGGTATTATGATTTGAAAAAGTTATCGAATGCAAATAGGCTCAAAAGGAAGTTAGGGAATTCTTTTTAGCATTTCATAAACTTGAGGGTTTGAAATCCTAGTCTTTGTTGCCGTCATGGATGTTGAGTCACTACTGTTACTCTGTCTTTTTTCTCTTGCTGCATTTAATCTGAAAAACGTATGTACCTTCCGTGAGAGCTATGACAGAGTTTGTAAGGAGATTGCACGAGCATGGAAGAAGGTTCAAATTTTTTCTATAGCTAAGTTCCTTTCAAAATTATTTCATATTTTTAGTTGCAACATTATATGCTCGAATAGGTATTATCATTCCATTCTTTTGAAGAAAGATTTCAGTTTAATAACATATGGTTGTTACTAATTTTTTGTTTCAAAATTAAAATGCCTGATATTTTTCATGCAAGGCATGACAATATTTCGGTTGGTGGGTAATCATGCATTCTTAAAATTATATCATTATTTTTCATGGATTTTGTGGTAGTTGCTCTTGGTCACTGGGTTCACAATAATGAGGGTTTAGTTACATTTTGTTGCAGCGGTATTCAAAGATATTTTTTATGGTGCGTGTGTTATATTGTTTCTTTTTCAGATAGTATTGTCTGTGTAGGCTCCTTGAGTGGTTAGGGTTTATAGTCTTCTTTCTCAAATTACACTTTCTTGGTCAGTCTGTTAGAAGCAATCTTTTCTTGGATACTTCTCTGAATCTCTGAATATACCTAGCACAAAAATTTGATAAAAGATTGAAATATTGAAAATACCTCATTTTGATAAAACATTCACACATGTTTTAATTATTTTTGCTGGTAATTTTCAATGACATTATGTAGAAGAAAAAGAGATTTTTAATCACTGGTTTTTGTACCATGAGAATTGACTAAGAAAATATGTGAGTGAAACACAACCATTGTGTTGTCTATATGGGAAAACATGTATCATTCTGAGATTGTATATCTAAAACAAAAAGAGATCAATACAAGTTGTCTTAAGATGAGACAATGACTAGAATTTTGATGGATCAACTTTGAACCTTGAGGATTGTAGGTATTGTCTATTGAGAGGCACTTGTGAGAAAAGAGAAATAGAGAGACCCTCTATATCATTGTAATTTCTGTAAATAGAAAATGGGTTGGTGCTCCTTGAAATTGGTGTTTCAAAATGAGGGGTTGGTGCTCCTTGAGTTGGTGCTCAGAAATTAGCCTATAAGGCATTGTTGAAAGTGGTTGTTTTAATATAAGCCTAAAAAGGCAACAGTTTAGGAGTGGTTTTCCACTCGACATATCTTGTGTCACTTTGCTCATCTATGGTTCCTCTAATTTATTGTGTGAATTCTTTATTATGCAATGTTTCACTGTCAAACTTCTCATTTCTCTTATATGTGATTGAATTCAATTTATGGATGAGTTAATCATTGATAAATGAGAGCATAAATCTGTTTTGTTTCAGTTTTAGTAAAATTTTGTGAAATCAGTTCATGAAATTGATTCACCCCCCCCCCCTCTTAGTGTCTTTTTCACTCCAAAAGATTCACCTATCAAGGATAAGGGAGATAAATCCTTGAAGAAAGAGGAGATGCATGGAAGAACTCCTTGTACATCTCATAAAGTGATAGATATGCCTGACAAGGATAAGAGTGAGAACCCAGAGGGAGAAAAATGAGATAAAGTTGAAGAAGTTGTTGCAATGCATGATTCAAACCTTGAATCCCCCATTGGTCAACAAGAAAAATATAAACAAGGTGAGAAACAGTCAGATACTTCTACTCCTAGTTGGCTCAATGAGGAATTAAAGGGAAGACACGTAGTTATGGAAGATATTCCTCCAAGTTGGGATGATTTTCTGGCTAGTATTGGAAAAGGTAAAACAAAGAGGAAGGCCAAAACTAATTCCAGAATTAACAGGATGAATCAAACAATAGGGTGATTCACATTGCTACTCCTACAATAGACAAGAATCAGGATGAGGTAACCCCTTAGGATTACAACATTCAAACAATAAATTTGGGGCCTACCTCTAAATGACAAGATGTTGAGGAGGTTAAGGGTCTACTGCTACAATTTTGGAAAGATTGGATAAGGAGGAGCAGGCCAAGGAAAGATTGGAAAAAGAAAATGAGGAGTTGAAGAAATATTTGTGAGACCTCATGAAGCCCTTGAAATCCATCGACCAAGCTGGTTCTTCTTCATCAATAGGAGGTCTCCTACCTCAAGAAACAGATAGTGAGCTTGAAAGGATAAAGACCTCTACACAGACTACACATGGATGGCTACAAGGAGTATAGTTTAGAGGAGATAGCATGATTAAGGAAATTCTATCAACTTGTGGGGATGCTCATAGATTATTTAAGTAGGTGCAGAATTTATTGGCCCAAAATAAAGATGATGTAGATATTCTCCTGCAGAAAACAAGGACAATCATGGGTTATACTAAGGAAAAACTAATAAGTGATGGAATTCTTCCTTCCTCAAAACTTTCAGAACCTTGGGAGTGGTATAAGGCCCTACAGATTAGGTAGAGAATTCTAAGGAAAATTCATAAACAGGGTCAGAAAGTAGAGAGTACATTAAATAATGTTCATAATGGTTGCATCTCATTCTTTGAGGTAATGACAGGGAGGAAGAATTTTGCACCAAATAATTTCAGCCTGTAACAATTAAGGAAATGGTGGCATGAGGTTTATACTTCAATTGATGATGGCCCCATCACTGCCCACCATTTGGATGATGAAGCTACCTATATTCTTGTAATGGATAGGTATCAAGATCTCAAGATATACTTGGACAAAGTCATCAAGGAATCAAGGGAGGAGATTAAGTCCATTGAGAGAAGATTTAATATATTGATCACTCCAGCACTGGCCTACTTAGAAAGGATCTTTCTTATGGTGCAAGATAAATTGGGTCAATACAAGGAAAAAAGGGAAACTAATGCATGATGGCATCGATATTTGTGCTTCCCATTTATCTAGGGTCTTCCACACGAACATCTACATGCATTGGGGTGATCAAAATTGGAGAATCCAGGCTGACCTGGAACAAGCTTCAAGAATTAAATGCATTAAATGCATGGAATATTATTTTATTAAAAGACTTTTGGCCTATCTATTTTGGGCTGTGCTTCTTTGTAACCCTAATTGAACTGACCTAATCTAAAATTTCTATAAATGGGGTATTCAGACTCATTTGAAGGGGATAGAAAGTTAGATTTTGACACAAGCTAAGTGATAGAGCAAGACCTAGAGTTAGGATTAAGTTTATCTTGAAAGCAAGTGTTGTTACATAGAATATTGGAATTGTTGAAACATTAGGTGATTTAATATAAGTAAAGACATTGTTCTTTGGTGTTCTCTCTTGTATTGTTATATCTCGCATGGTTCTTGTTATTCCATCTCTTTGAGATTTATTAGTTGCATGTTATATTTTAATTTTAGATGTGATGCAGTGGTGATTATGGTTTGATAATTGAAGTGTCTGAGCAATCCTTAGTCCATAATTTTAGCAAATTGTTGATTGTGTGTCGTCGTGTAAAGTTAGCTTGGGCCTAATATTTATGTGCTAAGTTCAATTGTGGGTATTTATTTATTTCAATTGCAAAATTCGGTGGATTTGAGTGAATGCTTCATGATCTAAAAATATTTAATTCCTCAGAAGATTGCATTGTTTCTGTGAGATTGCAAATTAAATCTAGGTTAAATAGGAATTGATTTTGAGGGATTGGTCCATTTCAAGGGTTTAATCATTTACATTGTTGGTCTTAGAAGTTAGTTTAATTTTAGAATTTCTTTGAAATCCTTCTCTTTTGTTCTTTCTTTAAAATTTGGGTTAAACATAGGAATCCAAGTATCATCATATTGTAAGATTTGATAAGTTCAAAAGTTCCAACATTTTTTTTGTAGGGTCACTTTGTGATTACCAACATTTTCACATTTATCACTAATTTTTTTTACTGCATTGTCAAGACCTGACATTAGAGACCTTGGGGTTATCTCTTGACGCTTGCTGATAGAGATTTACCTTTCAAGAGAGATAGGATATCCTATTATGTCTAAGTTGTTGTTGTGCAAAAAACACCATCAACAAATTGGTGCTAGAAGGAGGGCCTGAATAAGCAAGTTGGATCAATTTTTTTCTTCCATTTCTCCTGAGAGATTGAAAAGAAGAACTAGGTCTACACCAGGAGGAGAAGAATTTCAAGAATTACCACCTCCAACTAGGTCAAGAAGGACCAGAAGAAGGGAGGGGTCATCATCTACCTCATCGTTCCCACCATCCTCACCATCATATGCCTCATTATCATCTGATTTTGAGGCCAACCCCATTCAATAGCCTCAACTAGCCATAAATCAGCCTTTACCATCTTTGCATCCACTAATGGCTTTCTTCGCAAAAAGCCCATCACCCTTGTCCTTCAATAACTACAATGTGATGCCCAAGAACCCTGAGCATTTACGCTCTAAGTTTCATACAAATTACCCTAATAGGACAACAAAGGAGCATTTCAAGATTTCCCAGACTTGTCTTAGGGATAGAGGTATCAATCATGAAGATGTTGCTTGTAGAATTTTCTCTGATTCTCTAGGAGATGATGCCTTTTATTGGTACAATCATTTACCTGTTGCATCAATTCATAATTAGATTGAACTTGAGACTGCATTTATGGAAAAATTTAAAATCCCTATCAGTGCCAATGACCTGTATATGTAGTTTACTAAGGTTAAGAGGGAGGTTAATGAGCCTGTAGGATCATTCAACAACAGGTTCCATCGTGCTTATACTAGATTACAAGCCCCCTATGTTGTGGATGATGCTACTACTTTGGAGGTCTATTTTGAGTCCCTTGATAGTCTTACAACCACCTTTCTTAAGTGCACAACCAATCCTAAACATTCCTTGCTTACTGCATATATGGAGGCTGTCAAGGTTAGTAATGATCTGAGACAACATTTGTCAGGACATTGGCCATCTTTGGGACCCACTTCTCACCCAGGTCAGGTCCAAGCACTCAACCAGGCTTTGACTAATCATACTCCCATTATGAATCCAATACCATAGTTGCCTCTGGTTCCACACCCAAGTCCTCCAATAAATTATGCTCACCCAATTCCTAGTTATCCCTAGCAAAGTGATAATCAGCCCCTTCATTTATAGAAATAGGCTAGTTTTCCCACCTACTTGCAGAATTCTAAAGTCTTAAATTAGTATGTTGGTTCAAGAGGAGCATCAAGATACCCTTAGAATAATTTGAATTCAATACCCTACAGTAGTCCTAATAAAAGAAGGCTACATGAGCTAATAGAGCAAGTGAAAAAACTAAATATGGATGTAACCTACTTGAGAAACCAGAATAGTCGACTCCAAGCTGCTCAAAGGAACATGCAATCAAATTACAATAGGGAGAGTCAAGATTCTGCACAAGGGAAAAATTTTGATAGAGGACAATCATTTTGATAGTGGGCAACAAGGTGGAAAAGGATTTGAAAGAAGACAACAACCTAGGAAAAATAGAACTATGGAACACTAGGCCTAATAATGGAGGGGTCCCTACTCCATTGGATCAACCTTCTAACCAAGAGAAGCCTCTGAGTGGTGTGTACCTGGTAGAGGCAGCTTTTTCTGGATGGTGCAGGCTTCACAAGACAAACTAACAGTCTAAGCTGGATTGTCCTGAGTTCCAAACTACCGCTTCCATGTTTTAGTATGAAGTTGAGAATAATTCCACTAGTCCGGAGATGGTTGTTGGAAAATGTGCCTCAACTTTCTGGCTTGAACTTCATTTAGAGACTTGAAAAATTCCCTTGGTGTTCATGCCTTTACCTCATTACCACTGGAATCTTTTAGAATAGGCGTGGTTGCACAGTTTACCTCCTTACTGTGAAGGTCTTTGGTTTGCTTGGCAATTGCATGGTATACTGCCATACCATAGGTACTCTTTCCTTGGGCTATAGTGGTGTGGTTACCTCCATACCACAGGTGGTTGTTGGGTGTGAGGTGGTAGCGTGGTGAACCTCTGCAGTCTGGTGGTTGGCCAGTTTTACCACCATACCACAGAAGCTCAAAAGATAGGTCGGGGTAGCACGGTTGCTAGCATACCGCAGGAACATCATGACTATGGAGTGATAGAGTGGTGGACACCACGATGCCGCAAGAACATCTTGGTTGTCGAGTAGTAGAACGGTGGACACCACCACACTACGAGGGTGTTATGTCTTGGTTGTGGTAGAGTGGTGGGCATATGTATTTGTTTGGCTGGACGGAGGATGCTGACTTGATTTGACTGAATGATTGTCCTATGTGGTTGGTCATGGATGAATGGAAGAATGGAAGAAGAAGAATAAAAACTGTGGGAATTTGGACTATTGTAACTGATGGAAGATCAATTGACCATTCATATGAAAATGATTGAGCTCTTTGTATGTTTGGTTTGATGTTGTGAGAAGGTGAGGATGGTTATGCTATTCTGAAAGAGGGAAATCCGTTCTCTATGTATGGATTGAGTGTGAAACTTCTCTGACCATAAATATGCTCTGTATGTTGTGAAAGAGCATTGTAACCGAGTGAGGTTTGTAAACACTCAAGAGGTTGATCAGAGGTCTGTGAGAGAGAATATCTATATTATGTTTTGTATGATAGTATTGTAATAGTGTGAATATCATATTAGGGGTTGTGTTATTCAGTTTGTCTCTAGAATGAAACAAGATGTAATCTCTGTATAGGATTAGTGCTTGAGTTGTATTTGTAACGGTCCAGTTTCATAAATAATACAATGCTGATCTGGGCTTTTGGAGTCTAGGGTTTTTTACCTGAAAGGGTTTTCCCCACGTAAATCTGTGTGTTCTATTCCATCTTTCATGTTTCATATTTCTTGGTTAGAATCTATTAATGTTTGTTGTTGAAACTGTATTTACACAAGTTTCTCTCAGAAGGATTAATGTGGGAAATGAGTTGTGTTTGATTCCGCTTTATGACATAGTTGTATGTGTTTTTTGAGTTAATCTATTGAAATTTAAGTTACCGAAGGCACTACATATCTTAGATACAGGTCTGAGATGACTGATTTTTTCCCAACAAGTGGTATCAGAGACTTCTTTTGGTTGTTGGTTCTGGGTATTTCTCTTACGAAGACTTCTTAGTCTGTCAGACTTGAGGAAATCTAGAGGAATCAGATGTTGTTTTGATCCTTTGGTGAGTGGAAGTCTTGTGGTATACAGATACAACATGCAACTTGAAGGATGGTGAGGGTGGAGACAATGGAGTTGGTCATGTTGAATTGTTGTGATCTATGTCTCCTAGTTGGAAGCGGTATAATCTTGATGTATGAGGTGGATTTCTTTGCTTCGTGGTTGTGTAGCAGTAAAACTTTCATATTGGGTGTCTGTGTGAGAGACTCCCTGGTAATATTCTGAGGTGTGGGTTGCTTCTCAGCCATGGAAGAGAGTGCTTATGCTGGGTGGTGTTTCCTGGTGTTGGAAGGCATTGTTTTCTGTTAACCTCGAATGCATAAAGGCTATGGAGTTAATCATTAGATGATTTGAAAGATTCTGAAATAGCCTATGTCTTTCTCAAATGCATGTGCATACTGGTAGTTTTGGAGTTGGCTTGAAATGGGCCTAGAGTTCCTGAATTTTTGTTCCCTTTTTGAGGATGTATTGTACTTGCATGTTTCTATGGTTTTGCAAGTTTACTTGGTCAAGAAAACTTTTTGTTTTGTGGATCTATTGAAGAGATATTCTCTAGACTCCTGATTCCTCAGGGTGCTGCTGGATGAGATAATTGCAGCTCTACTTGCATGCTTTGTGCATGGTGAGAGAAGGTCTATTTATTTCTATGTATAGAAATTTTTGGTATGTGTTTTGTCACTCATCTTTTTATGGTAATGCTTGATGGATTTCTATATTCTGGTGCTTGGTGTGGACATAATTGGAAAATCAGATTTGTACTTGTTTTGGTGGTTGAGTTGGGGTGTCTACATATTTGATCTCCTGTGAGACCTCTTATTGTGTAAAACATTGATGTGATTGTGAGTCTTCATGTTTCATTAATAGGATCTACAAGTTGTGCAATGTTGTGGGTTGTCTTTACCCATATTTTTGTAGAAGGGATAACCTGGAAGTGGATTGTCTATATCCATGCAATTTGATTTAGTGTTTATGTAGACTTGTAAGCTGGCCTTGTCTATGGTCACTTGCGCATTGGTTTGGTTTCTTTGAGGTACGAGGATGGATGACAAGTGAATTATAGAGTCTTGTAGCATGGTGAAACTCCTTACTTATGAGATCTTGGTTTCACTTGGGATAACTAGCAGTATAGTTATATGTTCGTGGACTTGTATTTTCTTTTTTAGTTTTTTAGATTGTTGGTCATGATGCTTGGAAATCTTAGTATCACTATTTAGTGGGAGCTTCAACAATGAATGTTAAATTTTTTGTCTTCTTTAGTTTGTAGATGTTACTAGGAGGAACTCTTTGATCCTGTTGCTACAAAAGGGTTCTTTCGCATTTACAGGGACACTATTTGAAGATGGTTAGCATTTTGAAACCATGGAGGACTTGTGTGTTGTTTGGGTTGAGGTGCTAATGGTGCTTGGTAGGTGATGTTGGTTTAGAGCTTGGTTGTTTTATGTCATGGTATACTCTTGCTTTTTCATTGGAGATTTGACATTGAGAATTGCTCTTGAGACTTTGGTTTCTTCACTTGAAGCAAGGTATTTCCTAAAAGGGAATGAAAAGGTCATGATGTCATGTTAAGTTCTTGATTCTGCAGTTGGATTGTTGACATTGATCTTGGTATATTCTTTGTGTTTTGGGTGCATTGATCATTTGCTTGATACTTCATGATGTTGCTGTGGTGCATTTAGAGTTTGGCATGAGGTTATTGTTTGTAGGTACTCATGGATACATGGAGAATAAGGTGAGGCTAATTTTCTCTTCAGACAAGAGAAGTGTATTGAATGGTTACTCTTGTTGAATTTTCTAGTAGAAAGTCTGAGGAGCCTACACCTTGATTGAACGTGAGTTCAATAAAGACCTATGAGGGGATTTCTCTTGGGTAGGTCATGGTGGCTAGTATCTCTTGGTCTTCTCAGCAGTGAAGTCTATTTGAGAGGTATTTTCCCATTATATCTTCCAGATGTGTTTTATGATTTATTTCATGATATGGATCTTGAATTGTTGTTTAATGGTTCTAGAGGATTCATAGTGGAATATGGAAAGTATGGTTTATCTCCTTGAACTTTTGTGTTATATGATTTATTGATGAGAATAGGTAGGAGATGCTTTATGGGCTATTTTCCTGATATGGGAAATGAACGGTTTTGTTGGAGTTGAGAAGATACAACACCACAGAAGCCCAAAAGATCTTTGCAAGCAAATAACCTGTTACAAGGAGAAACAAAGAGAAGCAACAAAGGAAATGCTCAAGAATGTGGAGCAATGTATTCACCTGAAAATGTAAAAATGAATAATGATACAAAAGATAGTTTTCAACTACATATAGATGAAAACCCTAAAAAGGAAAACCCTAGGCTTGCACAATAATAATTAATAAAGTAATTAATTATTATGTACCTAATGTTAGCTTAAGTGAAAAAGAGTTAAAAGGAAACTTTACGTAATTAAACAAATATTGTTTAATTAATAAAGTAAATGTCCAATTACTCTAACACCCCCCCTTAAGATAGACATAGGGAGAAGCTAAAACCTAGAAGAAGCTACTGAAAGCAAAAGCAATGGGTCCCGGCAACAAGGCCAGATCAGGTACCCAAGTACAATGAAATCTCTATGAAACGGAGAAAACCCAGTGGGAAAAACTCCTCTCCAAAAAGAGATAGAACAACATGCTGAAAGAAACATGAAGGAAGGAAGGCCTCATAAAGACCCCCCAAGGACAACTTCCTTCACCCCAAGCATAGAGCGCAACTGAAGATAGCGCGGAGATGCAAAAGGTTTCGTGAAGATGTCTGCAACCTGCTCGGCAGTGGGAACATACTCCAAGATGAGAGAACCATCCTGAATCAACTGTCTGATGAAATGCATATGAAGCTCAATGTGCTTCATCCGCTGATGCTCCACCGGGTTGCGCGAAATGTGTATAGCACTCTGATTGTCACACCAAAGAATAGTGGGACTATCAGGAGGAAAACCAAACTCAGTCATCAACTGACGAAGCCATAAAATCTCCTGACTAGCAAGCACTGCAGCTCGGTACTCAGCCTCTGTAGATGATAATGCATGAGCAGTCTGCTTCTTGCACGACCATGTGATAGGACCAGAGCCAAGACAAAAAACAAAGCCAGAAGTAGACTTCCGATCATTGACATCACCAGCCCAATCTGAGTTAGTGTAGCCAACAATGTGAGGATCCCCTAATGTGTAGTGAATGCCATATGAAGTGGTGCCCTGAATGTACCTCAAAATACGCTTGGCAGCTTGCCAATGACTCTCATGAGGATCATGTGAGAATTGAGAGACAAGACCAACCGCAAAGGAAAGATCAGGATGAGTGTGAGTTAGGTACAACAAACTACCAACCAACTGCCTGTAAAGTGTAGAATCTACTGAAGGAGTGGGGCAAGTAGTAGTCAAAACAAACCCTGACTGAAAAGGTGTGGGGCCAGGCTTGCAATCAAGCATGCCAAAGCGCTGAAGCATATCAAAAGAATACTTCTGCTGGTAAATAGAGATCCCCTCTGAAGAATTAATCACCTGAAGACCAAGGAAATAATGTAGAAGGCCAAGATCTAAAATCTCAAACTGCTCCATCAAGGCTAGCTGAGAATGCTGAATGATAGAGGATGAGCTACCTGTGATGAGAAGATCATCAACATATAGCACAAGAATCAGGATCTCGCCCTCAAGATGCTGAATATAGACCGTGTGATTAGAATGACAATGAGTGAAACTAATGGAGAGCAAAAAAGAGTCCATCTTCTCATACCAAGCCCGAGGGGCTTGTTTGAGACCATATAATAAACGCTGAAGTCTGCAAACCAAAGAAGAATCATGAAAAAATCCCTGAGGCTGCTCCATATAGATCTCCTCCTGTAGGTCACCATGTAAGAAGGCACACTTCACATCCATCTGAAAAATGAGCCATCCTCTAGAAGCTGCAAGTGATAATACAAAGCGAATAGAATTCATCTTGGCGACAGGGGCAAATGTCTCAGAGTAATCAATACCCTCAACCTGTGAGAAACCCTTCGTAACAAGACGTGCTTTGTACTTATCAATAGAACCATCAACAACATACTTGGTGCAATACAACCATCGGCACCGAACCATCTTTCTGCCCTTAGGAAGAGGACAATGATCCCATGTATTATTCCTCATCAAAGAAGAATACTCCTCCTCCATAGCACAATCCCACTCAGGGTGACCTGTCACCTCTGAAAATCTCTGAGGATCCTCTGAAAGAGCATGAGTCAAAAGACTAGAACCGTAGTATGAGAACAAGTGCGACGAGTGTCTGAAGGATCACCGGCCATAGATCCTGCTGCCTCAATAGTAAAGCAAGCCCATTTGGGCCTCTGAGGTGGAGCAAGTGGAGGTGGAGATGGGGGATCATCAATATCCTCATCAGAATCATCCTCAAAATAATCCTGAAGAGTTGTAGTGGGTGGAGTAGGTAGTGAAGTGGACACTGGAGACAGGGTATCAACTGGAGGAAGGCGCTCATCAAACTGAACATCCCATCGAAACAGGACCTCTCTGGAATCAAGGATCAAACAACCTGTACACCTTAACATCCTCACAGTAGCCGACAAATATGAGGGGTCGACTCTTCCACTCCATAGCTCTCCTCTGAGCATCAGGAATAAAAGCCCATGCCTCACTACCAAATACTCGAAATGATGAAATATCAGGCTTGTCATGAGACCAAGCCTCCTCAAGAGTCATATGTCGAATCGCCTTGTGAGGCATCCGATTCTGAATATAGTTGGCACAATTGACTGCCTCAGCCCAAAAAGACGAATCCATGGACCTGGACTGAATCATACAATTAGCCATCTCCCGTAAAGTTCTGTTCTTTCGCTCAGCGATACCATTCTGCTGAGGGGTGTAGGGAACAGAAAACTGATGCTGTAAACCATGCTCAGTGCAAAAATATCTGAAAGCCTGATTCACATACTCCCCCCCATTATCTGTACGTATCCGCCGGATAGAAAGACCAGACTGCTTCTCTACAAATGTTTTGAAGACACGAAAGGAATCAAAGACATCAGACTTGTACTTAAGAAAGTACAACCATGTGCGTCTGGAGAAGTCATCAATGAATGTGAGTACATACTTGGCCCCTGAAAAAGAAGGAGTGGGAAATGACATGAGGTCACTATGAATCAACTCCAAGGGTGCCAAATCACGAGTGGTACTTCCCTTTGGAAAGGGATCCCTATGATGCTTGCCAAGCACACAACCATGACAAACACCGTCAGTGCAGGAAATCCGTGGAAGACCAAGAACAAGTGACTGTGTACTCATCTGCTGAAGATATCTATAATTGACATGGCCCAAATGCTCATGCCAAAGCTGACTCACTGAATCTGCATGTGCTATAAGAGATGAACCTATACCCTCAGAAGGTGCAAAGCCATCAAATCTGTAAAGACAAGATGCAGTATCAACACTACCAATAGCCACAACCAAATCAGAATCATGGAGGTCCCGAATAACCACATCATGCGGTGAGAACTCAACTGTCTTACCAGAGCCAGTGTGGCAAATCTGATAAATGGACAAGAGGTTCATCGAAATGTCAGGAACAACCAAAACATCCTGTAGAGTGCCTCCATCCAAAGAGACAGAACCTGAACCCAAGACGGAAAGCTATGAAGAGTCACCCACTACAATCTGTGAAGTACCACAAGAGGCAAGAGAAGTGACCAACTGCTGAGTGTGAGTCATATGGTGAGAAGCACTAGAGTCTAAAATCCAAGTGGACCCATTGGTCGATGCTCGTGCAGTGAGAGCATGACCCTTCCCTGTGGTGGAAGAAGAAGAAGACAGCGGTGAGGAGATGTGTTGCTGCTGCATGGCCTCCTCTAAAGCCTCTAATCATTTCCAACACCTGGAAACTGGATGACCTTGCTTGCCACAGAAACTGCAAGTGTCTCCTGATTTCTCCTTAGTCTTGGAGGAAGACTCACCAGACTTTGAAGATTTCCCATGTTTTGGATTAAATGGTGGTTTAGAATCAGACTTAGGAGGCGGTTTGGAGGAATGCTCACTACTAGAAAAATCTTTCTTGGGCCTTGATTTCTGCTTCTGTTTCCCCTTCGGTGACTAAGCAACCAATGCTTTGCTCTTTGAACTTGAGAGCATATCCATCTGAGAAAGGTGAGACTGTTCCCGAGACAATCGCTCACAAAATAAATCAAAGGAAGGCATGGTAAAACTGGCACCCAAACCATCCATGGTGGAGTAGAAGGAGGAAGCAAATATCTGAAATGGACCACGAAGCTTCGAAAGAATCAAGTAAATGCACTTTGTGTTTGTCTTGTTCTTCCCACAACCTTGTAAAATAGTACGGATAGTTTTGAGCTTGTTCAAAAAATCCTCAATAGTGGGAAATGAATCAGGCAATAATGAAGTCAGCTCTGCCTCAATCTGTAATGCGCGAAACTCATTAACGGCCCCAAAAAGTGTCTCAAACTTCAGCCACATGGCTCGAGGAGTGAGCAAAGCATCAAGGTGAAACAAAAGACTGTCTGAAACATGCATGCATAACAAACCTATAGCCTCATCCATCTTGTTCCTGTGCTGCATAATCTCAAAAGGACGCTGCAACTGAGGCTGAACCTCATCTAAACAAGACCATAACCCTCGTGACCTGAGTAGCCTCATCATACGAGACTTCCAAGTGTGATAGTTATGTGATGTGAGTAGCTCAACTGAAGAGTCTGCCATGAAACCTTGCATCTGTACCTGCTTGTGTTTTTTATTATTATGTGATCTTTTAGAGTAGACAGAAGATGCAGAAGGGTTTGTATTTTTGAGAGTTTTGGTGTTCTGGTTTTTTGATATAAATGAAAGAAAGCAAGAGAAAAAACACCCCCCACAAAAGATAAACCCAAACCCTAGTACAAACTGAGAAGAAGGAAGTAATGCATAAGCAAAAAATACCTCAAAAAAAATTCTCATGTACCTGATGAAAATTCTGATAAAATAGATCAAATCACTGAATAGAGCATGTTGAGAGCTTTCCAAAGCCTATTCAAGTTTGAAAAACGGAGTCCGTTTGCATCTTCTATGACCCCAGAAGTGAAGAAAGAAGACCTCACTTTGACTGGTAAAAAAATTAAAAATATTTCTACACCATCAGATTGGTGCCTTTCTCAGCTTTCCAACGCATCTTCCTGTTCGAAAAATGGAGCTAGGATGCCCAAGTTATGCCCATTTAACCAAAAATGACATAATAGGGGGTTGGAGAGAAAAAAATAGCCCTCAAGGGCTTAAAATTCGGCGGCCCTAGGGCACATGGAAGACCGGGGGTGGGCACGTAAGAGGTGGTGGTGTGTGGGCGGCATGGCTGGTGGTAGGCGGTGCAGCTGATGGCGAGCAGGTGGTGCTCGGGCGGAGCAGACCGGGTGGCGGGCCGGCAGGGGCGGCGGTGGCCGCTTAGCTGCGGCCGGTGGTAGCTCCCAGTGGCGATGGCTGGGCGGTGGCCGCCAGGTGGAGATCTAGCGGCGTGGTGGTTTAATACTGGCTGCACAAAATAACCAATGAAAAATGATTTTTTTTAAATTTTTTCCTATTTTTGTGTGTTTTTTGCTCCGTACTACCCTAGGGCAAAAAAAATTTGCCTTCCAAATTGATTGTAACCAAAATTGACAATTTGACAGTCGATTTAGGGGTTTTTGGGCACTACGAATCCAATGGCACTATCCATTTGAGCCCAAAGTGAACCCAAAAAATCGAGTATGCTGAATCCACCCAAAAAAAACTTAGAACCCTAGATTTGCTTCCAATGCAAAATCTCAAAACAAGAACAAGTAGCTGCAAATCTGAAGCTCTAATACCATGTTGGAGTTGAGAAGATACAACACCATAGAAGTCCAAAAGATCTTTGCAAGCAAATAAACTGTTACAAGGAGAAACAAAGAGAAGCAACAAAAGAAATGCTCAAGAATGTGGAGCAATGTATTCACCTAAAAATGTAAAATGAATAATGATACAAAATATAGTTTTCAACTACATATAGATGAAAACCCTAAAAAGGAAAACCCTAGGCTTGCACAATAATAATTAATAAAGTAATTAATTATTATGCACCTAATGTTAGCTTAAGTGAAAAAGAGGTAAAAGGGAACTTTACGTAATTAAACAAATATTGTTTAATTAATAAATTAAATGTCCAATTACTCTAACAGGTTTGATCTTCTTTGAGAGGGTTACATTCATATGTTGTGTTTGATCTTGGAGGTTGAACGGTTGGATGTTGTTAAGGATTTTCCCTTGGGGATTTGAAGGAGATCATACTTGACATTGTTGGCTTTTAGAGGTGTATTTAGAAGGATGTTCTACAGGTATATGTTATGCATAATTTCTCTCTTTGGTCTTGTTTGTATTCCTAGAGGTTTGATTTCTTTTACATTGGTTTGAGATTTGGTCAGAGCTGTAGTGATCACTAGCTTGTGGTCATGTGTTTTCACTCATGTTTTTGAGTGGCAACTTGGAGGTTCTTTATCTTTTTCTATGTTGGGTGTTGAAAAACCTAGAAGAACTCTGGAAGACTGTTGAGAGAAATGTTATTTTCCTTGGTACTACATGGTTACATTTTCTATGTGCTGAAATTGGTAGACTTGTTATGTCGTTGATATTTTACATTTGGAATTACCTATGCAGTGGGAGTACTTGGGTGTGTTTGGTCTTCTTTGACTGGTTGGCACATGGTGCTTGTATCTGTGGTTGATGGGTTGGCTATGCTACTAGCATGAGTTTACTAGTGTGGATACCTTAAAGGTATGGATGATTGGATGTACTAGCACTTGATGTGGGTGCTATTTTCAGTCACGTGGGTTTATCAGTTGGGTAGAAGCAGTCTATCTGATTGTTGTTCTAGGTGATGTTTTTATCTTGTTTTCTAGAGTGATTGTAATGTCTTGTTGTTGCTATCACTGGGATCTTTTGCTTGTGTTTGTTGGACTAGTGCATATTCACCTTGGCTTGTACCTTTCTTCCATAGGTGGCATGTTGGAGGATGACAGGAATTGTTTCCTGAATGGTGGACATCTTAGATGTTGTTGCAGAATTCTTGGTGGAGCATGAGAGCATTTTTGAGATCTATGTGGTTTCATGGATGACTATCATTGGTTACAATGTTGGATAGTTAGTTGCAGTTGGATACTTGTTTTTCCTGTAGATTTCCTGGTAGACTGTTATCTATGGAAATATTTTGGTTGGGTGTCCTGAATGCTATTAAACAGGGTCTGAGCTGGTGGGGCCAGTGTGATCTTCAGTAAGATCAAAGTCTGGAGGAAGCCAGTAAGTGCTCATCAAGTGGGATATTGTTGGAAAATGTGCCTCAACTTGCTGGCTTCAACTTCTGTTAAAGACTTAAAAAATTACCTTGGTGTTCATGCCTTTACCTCATTACTGCTAGAAGCTTTCAGAATAGGCGTGGTTGCACATTTTACCTTCTTACCATAGAGGTCTTTGGTTTGCTTCGTAGTTGCATGGTATACCGCCATACCATGGGTACTCTTTCCTTGGGCTGCAGTGGTGCGGTTACCTCCATACCACAGGTGGTCGTTGGGTGTGTG
>CM021109.1:4748509-4781149 GCA_007115665.2 Sequoiadendron giganteum
AGAATGAAACAAGATGTAATCTCTGTATAGGATTAGTGCTTGAGTTGTATTTGTAACGGTCCAGTTTCATAAATAATACAATGCTGATCTGGGCTTTTGGAGTCTAGGGTTTTTTACCTGAAAGGGTTTTCCCCACGTAAATCTGTGTGTTCTATTCCATCTTTCATGTTTCATATTTCTTGGTTAGAATCTATTAATGTTTGTTGTTGAAACTGTATTTACACAAGTTTCTCTCAGAAGGATTAATGTGGGAAATGAGTTGTGTTTGATTCCGCTTTATGACATAGTTGTATGTGTTTTTTGAGTTAATCTATTGAAATTTAAGTTACCGAAGGCACTACATATCTTAGATACAGGTCTGAGATGACTGATTTTTTCCCAACAAGTGGTATCAGAGACTTCTTTTGGTTGTTGGTTCTGGGTATTTCTCTTACGAAGACTTCTTAGTCTGTCAGACTTGAGGAAATCTAGAGGAATCAGATGTTGTTTTGATCCTTTGGTGAGTGGAAGTCTTGTGGTATACAGATACAACATGCAACTTGAAGGATGGTGAGGGTGGAGACAATGGAGTTGGTCATGTTGAATTGTTGTGATCTATGTCTCCTAGTTGGAAGCGGTATAATCTTGATGTATGAGGTGGATTTCTTTGCTTCGTGGTTGTGTAGCAGTAAAACTTTCATATTGGGTGTCTGTGTGAGAGACTCCCTGGTAATATTCTGAGGTGTGGGTTGCTTCTCAGCCATGGAAGAGAGTGCTTATGCTGGGTGGTGTTTCCTGGTGTTGGAAGGCATTGTTTTCTGTTAACCTCGAATGCATAAAGGCTATGGAGTTAATCATTAGATGATTTGAAAGATTCTGAAATAGCCTATGTCTTTCTCAAATGCATGTGCATACTGGTAGTTTTGGAGTTTTTGAGGATGTATTGTACTTGCATGTTTCTATGGTTTTGCAAGTTTACTTGGTCAAGAAAACTTTTTGTTTTGTGGATCTATTGAAGAGATATTCTCTAGACTCCTGATTCCTCAGGGTGCTGCTGGATGAGATAATTGCAGCTCTACTTGCATGCTTTGTGCATGGTGAGAGAAGGTCTATTTATTTCTATGTATAGAAATTTTTGGTATGTGTTTTGTCACTCATCTTTTTATGGTAATGCTTGATGGATTTCTATATTCTGGTGCTTGGTGTGGACATAATTGGAAAATCAGATTTGTACTTGTTTTGGTGGTTGAGTTGGGGTGTCTACATATTTGATCTCCTGTGAGACCTCTTATTGTGTAAAACATTGATGTGATTGTGAGTCTTCATGTTTCATTAATAGGATCTACAAGTTGTGCAATGTTGTGGGTTGTCTTTACCCATATTTTTGTAGAAGGGATAACCTGGAAGTGGATTGTCTATATCCATGCAATTTGATTTAGTGTTTATGTAGACTTGTAAGCTGGCCTTGTCTATGGTCACTTGCGCATTGGTTTGGTTTCTTTGAGGTACGAGGATGGATGACAAGTGAATTATAGAGTCTTGTAGCATGGTGAAACTCCTTACTTATGAGATCTTGGTTTCACTTGGGATAACTAGCAGTATAGTTATATGTTCGTGGACTTGTATTTTCTTTTTTAGTTTTTTAGATTGTTGGTCATGATGCTTGGAAATCTTAGTATCACTATTTAGTGGGAGCTTCAACAATGAATGTTAAATTTTTTGTCTTCTTTAGTTTGTAGATGTTACTAGGAGGAACTCTTTGATCCTGTTGCTACAAAAGGGTTCTTTCGCATTTACAGGGACACTATTTGAAGATGGTTAGCATTTTGAAACCATGGAGGACTTGTGTGTTGTTTGGGTTGAGGTGCTAATGGTGCTTGGTAGGTGATGTTGGTTTAGAGCTTGGTTGTTTTATGTCATGGTATACTCTTGCTTTTTCATTGGAGATTTGACATTGAGAATTGCTCTTGAGACTTTGGTTTCTTCACTTGAAGCAAGGTATTTCCTAAAAGGGAATGAAAAGGTCATGATGTCATGTTAAGTTCTTGATTCTGCAGTTGGATTGTTGACATTGATCTTGGTATATTCTTTGTGTTTTGGGTGCATTGATCATTTGCTTGATACTTCATGATGTTGCTGTGGTGCATTTAGAGTTTGGCATGAGGTTATTGTTTGTAGGTACTCATGGATACATGGAGAATAAGGTGAGGCTAATTTTCTCTTCAGACAAGAGAAGTGTATTGAATGGTTACTCTTGTTGAATTTTCTAGTAGAAAGTCTGAGGAGCCTACACCTTGATTGAACGTGAGTTCAATAAAGACCTATGAGGGGATTTCTCTTGGGTAGGTCATGGTGGCTAGTATCTCTTGGTCTTCTCAGCAGTGAAGTCTATTTGAGAGGTATTTTCCCATTATATCTTCCAGATGTGTTTTATGATTTATTTCATGATATGGATCTTGAATTGTTGTTTAATGGTTCTAGAGGATTCATAGTGGAATATGGAAAGTATGGTTTATCTCCTTGAACTTTTGTGTTATATGATTTATTGATGAGAATAGGTAGGAGATGCTTTATGGGCTATTTTCCTGATATGGGAAATGAACGGTTTTGTTGGAGTTGAGAAGATACAACACCACAGAAGCCCAAAAGATCTTTGCAAGCAAATAACCTGTTACAAGGAGAAACAAAGAGAAGCAACAAAGGAAATGCTCAAGAATGTGGAGCAATGTATTCACCTGAAAATGTAAAAATGAATAATGATACAAAAGATAGTTTTCAACTACATATAGATGAAAACCCTAAAAAGGAAAACCCTAGGCTTGCACAATAATAATTAATAAAGTAATTAATTATTATGTACCTAATGTTAGCTTAAGTGAAAAAGAGTTAAAAGGAAACTTTACGTAATTAAACAAATATTGTTTAATTAATAAAGTAAATGTCCAATTACTCTAACACCCCCCCTTAAGATAGACATAGGGAGAAGCTAAAACCTAGAAGAAGCTACTGAAAGCAAAAGCAATGGGTCCCGGCAACAAGGCCAGATCAGGTACCCAAGTACAATGAAATCTCTATGAAACGGAGAAAAGGAGAAAACCCAGTGGGAAAAACTCCTCTCCAAAAAGAGATAGAACAACATGCTGAAAGAAACATGAAGGAAGGAAGGCCTCATAAAGACCCCCCAAGGACAACTTCCTTCACCCCAAGCATAGAGCGCAACTGAAGATAGCGCGGAGATGCAAAAGGTTTCATGAAGATGTCTGCAACCTGCTCGGCAGTGGGAACATACTCCAAGATGAGAGAACCATCCTGAATCAACTGTCTGATGAAATGCATATGAAGCTCAATGTGCTTCGTCCGCTGATGCTCCACCGGGTTGCGCGAAATGTGTATAGCACTCTGATTGTCACACCAAAGAATAGTGGGACTATCAGGAGGAAAACCAAACTCAGTCATCAACTGACGAAGCCATAAAATCTCCTGACTAGCGAGCACAACAGCTCGGTACTCAGCCTCTGTAGATGATAATGCATGAGCAGTCTGCTTCTTGCACGACCATGTGATAGGACCAGAGCCAAGACAAAAAAAAAGCCAGAAGTAGACTTCCGATCATTGACATCACCAGCCCAATCTGAGTTAGTGTAGCCAACAATGTGAGGATCCCCTAATGTGTAGTGAATGCCATATGAAGTGGTGCCCTGAATGTACCTCAAAATACGCTTGGCAGCTTGCCAATGACTCTCATGAGGATCATGTGAGAATTGAGAGACAAGACCAACCGCAAAGGAAAGATCAGGATGAGTGTGAGTTAGGTACAACAAACTACCAACCAACTGCCTGTAAAGTGTAGAATCTACTGAAGGAGTGGGGCAAGTAGTAGTCAAAACAAACCCTGACTGAAAAGGTGTGGGGCCAGGCTTGCAATCAAGCATGCCAAAGCGCTGAAGCATATCAAAAGAATACTTCTGCTGGTAAATAGAGATCCCCTCTGAAGAATTAATCACCTGAAGACCAAGGAAATAATGTAGAAGGCCAAGATCTAAAATCTCAAACTGCTCCATCAAGGCTAGCTGAGAATGCTGAATGATAGAGGATGAGCTACCTGTGATGAGAAGATCATCAACATATAGCACAAGAATCAGGATCTCGCCCTCAAGATGCTGAATATAGACCGTGTGATTAGAATGACAATGAGTGAAACTAATGGAGAGCAAAAAAGAGTCCATCTTCTCATACCAAGCCCGAGGGGCTTGTTTGAGACCATATAATAAACGCTGAAGTCTGCAAACCAAAGAAGAATCATGAAAAAATCCCTGAGGCTGCTCCATATAGATCTCCTCCTGTAGGTCACCATGTAAGAAGGCACACTTCACATCCATCTGAAAAATGAGCCATCCTCTAGAAGCTGCAAGTGATAATACAAAGCGAATAGAATTCATCTTGGCGACAGGGGCAAATGTCTCAGAGTAATCAATACCCTCAACCTGTGAGAAACCCTTCGTAACAAGACGTGCTTTGTACTTATCAATAGAACCATCAACAACATACTTGGTGCAATACAACCATCGGCACCGAACCATCTTTCTGCCCTTAGGAAGAGGACAATGATCCCATGTATTATTCCTCATCAAAGAAGAATACTCCTCCTCCATAGCAAAATCCCACTCAGGGTGACCTGTCACCTCTGAAAATCTCTGAGGATCCTCTGAAAGAGCATGAGTCAAAAGACTAGAAACCGTAGTATGAGAACAAGTGCGACAAGTGTCTGAAGGATCATCGACCATAGATCCTGCTGCCTCAATAGTAAAGCAAGCCTATTTGGGCCTCTGAGGTGGAGCAAGTGGAGGTGGAGATGGTGGATCATCAATATCCTCATCAGAATCATCCTCAAAATAATCCTGAAGAGTTGTAGTGGGTGGAGTAGGTAGTGAAGTGGACATTGGAGACAGGGTATCAACTGGAGGAAGGCGCTCATCAAACTGAACATCCCGTCGAAATAGGACCTCTATGGAATCAAGATCAAACAACCTGTACACCTTAACATCCTCACAGTAGCCGACAAATATGAGGTGTCGACTCTTCCACTCCATAGCTCTCCTCTGAGCATCAGGAATAAAATCCCATGCCTCACTACCAAATAATCGAAATGATGAAATATCAGGCTTGTCATGAGACCAAGCCTCCTCAAGAGTCATATGTCGAATTGCCTTGTGAGGCATCCGATTCTAAATATAGTTAGCACAATTGACTGCCTCAGCCCAAAAAGATGAATCCATGGACCTGGACTGAATCATACAATTAGCCATCTCTTGTAAAGTTCTGTTCTTTCGCTCAGTGATACCATTCTGCTGAGGGGTGTAGGGAACAGAAAATTGATGCTATAAACCATGCTCAGTGCAAAAATATCTGAAAGCTTGATTCACATACTCCCCCCCATTATCTGTACATATCCGTCGGATAGAAAGACCAAACTGCTTCTCTACAAATGTTTTGAAGACACGAAAGGAATCAAAGACATCAGACTTGTACTTAAGAAAGTACAACCATGTGCGTCTGGAGCAGTCATCAATGAATGTGAGTACATACTTGGCCCTTGAAAAAGGAGTGGGAAATGACATGAGGTCACTATGAATCAACTCCAAGGGTGCCAAAGCACGATTGGTACTTCCCTTTGGAAAGGGATCCCTATGATGCTTGCCAAGCACACAACCATGACAAACACCATCAGTGCAGGAAATCCGTGGAAGACCAAGAACATGTGGCTGTGTACTCATCTGCTAAAGATATCTATAGTTGACATGGCCCAAACGCTCATGCCAAAGTTGACTCACTGAATCTGCATGTGCTATAAGAGATGAACCTATACCCTTAGAAGGCACAAATCCATCAAATCTGTAAAGACGAGATGCAGTATCAACACTACCAATAGCCACAACCAAATCAGAATCATGGAGGTCCTGAATAACCACATCATGTGGTGAGAACTCAACTATCTTACCAGAGCCAATGTGGCAAATCTGATAAATGGACAAGAGGTTTGTCGAAATGTTGGGAACAACCAATACATCCTGTAGAGTGCCTCCATCCAAAGAGACAGAACCTGAACCCAAGACGGAAAGCTGTGAAGAGTCACCCACTGCAATCTGTGAAGTACCACAAGAGGCAAGAGAGTGACCAACTATTGAGTGTGAGTCATATGGTGACAAGCACCAAAGTCTAAAATCCAAGTGGACCCATTGGTCGATGCTTGTGCAGTGAGAGCATGACCCTTCCTTGTGGTGGAAGAAGAAGAAGACTGTGGTGAGGAGATGTGTTGCTGCTGCATGGCCTCCTCTAAAGCCTCTAATCATTTCTAACACCTGGAAACTAGATGACCTTGCTTGCCACAGAAACTGCAAGTGTCTCCTGATTTCTCCTTAGTCTTGGAGGAAGACTCACTAGACTTCAAAGATTTCCCATGTTTTGGATTAAATGGTGGTTTAGAATCAGACTTAGGAGGTGGTTTGGAGAAATGCTCACTACCTGCAAAATATTTCTTGGGCCTCGATTTCTGCTTCTGTTTCCCCTTCAATGACTGAGCAACCAATGCTTTGCTCTTTGAACCTGAGAGCATATCCATTTGAGAAAGGTGAGACTGTTTCCGAGACAATCGCTCACAAAATAAATCAAAGGAAGGTATGGTAAAACTGGCACCCAAACCATTAATGGTGGAGTAGAAGGAGGAAGCAAATATCTGAAATGGACCACGAATCTTCGAAAGAATCAAGTAAATGCACTCTGTGTCTGTCTTGTTCTTCCCACAACCCTGTAAAATAGTACGGATAGTTTTGAACTTGTTCAAAAAATCCTCAATAGTGGGAAATGTATCAGGTAACAATGAAGTTAGCTCTGCCTCAATCTGTAATGCGTGAAACTCATTAACGGCCCCAAAAAGTGTCTCAAACTTCAGCCACATGGCTCGAGGAGTGAGCAAAGCATCAAGGTGAAACAAAAGACTATCTGAAACATGCATGCATAACAAACCTATAGCCTCATCCATCTTGTTCCTGTGCTGCATAATCTCAAAAGGACGCTGCAACTGAGGCTGAACCTCATCTAAACAAGACCATAACCCTCGTGACCGGAGTAGCCTCATCATATGAGACTTCCAAGTGTGATAGTTATGTGATGTGAGTAGCTCAACTGAAGAGTCTACCATGAAACCCTGCACCTGTACCTACTTGTATTTTTTATTATTATGTGATCTTTTAGAATAGACAGAAGATGCGAAGGGTTTGTATTTTTGAGAGTTTTGGTGTTCTGGTTTTCTGATATAAATGACAGAAAGCAAGAGAAAAAACACCCCCCACAAAAGATAAATCCAAACCCTAGTACAAACTGAGAAGAAGGAAGCAATGCATAAGCAAAAAATACTTCAAGACAAATTCTCATGTAGCCGGTGAAAATTCTGATAAAATAGATCACATCACTGAATAGAGCATGTTGAGATCTTTCCAACGCCTATTCAAGTTTGAAAAACGGAGTCCGTTTGCATCTTCTATGACCCCGGAAGTGAAGAAAGAAGACCTCACTTTGACTAGTAAAAAATATCTAGATTGGTAAAAAAATTAAAAATATCAGCTTTCCAATGCATCTTCCTGTTCGAAAAACAGAGCTAGGATGCCCAAGTTATGCCCATTTGACCAAAAATGACATAATAGGGGGTTGGAGAGAAAAAAATAGCCCTCAAGGGCTTAAAATTCGGTGGCCCCAGGGCACATGGTGGACTGGGGGCAGGTGTGCAGAAGGTGGAAGTGCGTGGGTAGCATGGCTAGTGGCGGGTAGCACGGCCGGTGGCTGGCAGGCGGCGCTCGGGCGGAGTAGACCGGGTGGTGGGCCGGCAGGGGCGACAGTGGCCGCTTGGCCACAGTCGGTGGTAGCCGCTAGTGGTGGTGGTGGGGTGGTGGCTGTCGGGCGGAGCTCTGGCGGCATGGTGGTTTAATACTGGCCGCGCAAAATAACCAATGAAAAATGATTTTTTTTTAATTTTTTTTACCGATTTTTGTGTGTTTTTTTCTCCGTACGGCCCTAGGGCAAAAAGTTTTTGCCTTCCACATTGATTGTAACCAAAATCGACGATTTGATAGTCGATTTAGGGGTTTTTGGGTGCTACGAATCCAATGGCACTGTCCATTTGAGCCCAAAGTGAACCCAAAAAATAGAATATGCTGAATCCACCCAAAAAAAACTTTAGAACCCTAGATTTGCTTCCAATGCAAAATCTCAAAACAAGAACAAGCAGTTGCAAATCTAAAGCTCTGATACGATGTTAGAGTTGAGAAGATACAACACCACAGAAGCCCAAAAGATCTTTGCAAGCAAATAACCTGTTACAAGGAGAAACAAAGAGAAGCAACAAAGGAAATGCTCAAGAATGTAGAGCAATGTATTCCCTTGAAAATGTAAAAATGAATAATGATACAAAAGATAGTTTTCAACTATATATAGATGAAAACCCTAAAAAGGAAAACCCTAGGCTTGCAAAATAATAATTAATAAAGTAATTAATTATTATGTACCCAATGTTAGTTTAAGTGAGAAAGAGTTAAAAGGAAACTTTACGTAATTAAACAAATATTGTTTAATTAATAAATTAAATGTCCAATTACTCTAACAGGTTTGATCTTCTTTGAGAGGGTTACATTCATATGTTGTGTTTGATCTTGGAGGTTGAACGGTTGGATGTTGTTAAGGATTTTCCCTTGGGGATTTGAAGGAGATCATACTTGACATTGTTGGCTTTTAGAGGTGTATTTAGAAGGATGTTCTACAGGTATATGTTATGCATAATTTCTCTCTTTGGTCTTGTTTGTATTCCTAGAGGTTTGATTTCTTTTACATTGGTTTGAGATTTGGTCAGAGCTGTAGTGATCACTAGCTTGTGGTCATGTGTTTTCACTCATGTTTTTGAGTGGCAACTTGGAGGTTCTTTATCTTTTTCTATGTTGGGTGTTGAAAAACCTAGAAGAACTCTGGAAGACTGTTGAGAGAAATGTTATTTTCCTTGGTACTACATGGTTACATTTTCTATGTGCTGAAATTGGTAGACTTGTTATGTCGTTGATATTTTACATTTGGAATTACCTATGCAGTGGGAGTACTTGGGTGTGTTTGGTCTTCTTTGACTGGTTGGCACATGGTGCTTGTATCTGTGGTTGATGGGTTGGCTATGCTACTAGCATGAGTTTACTAGTGTGGATACCTTAAAGGTATGGATGATTGGATGTACTAGCACTTGATGTGGGTGCTATTTTCAGTCACGTGGGTTTATCAGTTGGGTAGAAGCAGTCTATCTGATTGTTGTTCTAGGTGATGTTTTTATCTTGTTTTCTAGAGTGATTGTAATGTCTTGTTGTTGCTATCACTGGGATCTTTTGCTTGTGTTTGTTGGACTAGTGCATATTCACCTTGGCTTGTACCTTTCTTCCATAGGTGGCATGTTGGAGGATGACAGGAATTGTTTCCTGAATGGTGGACATCTTAGATGTTGTTGCAGAATTCTTGGTGGAGCATGAGAGCATTTTTGAGATCTATGTGGTTTCATGGATGACTATCATTGGTTACAATGTTGGATAGTTAGTTGCAGTTGGATACTTGTTTTTCCTGTAGATTTCCTGGTAGACTGTTATCTATGGAAATATTTTGGTTGGGTGTCCTGAATGCTATTAAACAGGGTCTGAGCTGGTGGGGCCAGTGTGATCTTCAGTAAGATCAAAGTCTGGAGGAAGCCAGTAAGTGCTCATCAAGTGGGATATTGTTGGAAAATGTGCCTCAACTTGCTGGCTTCAACTTCTGTTAAAGACTTAAAAAATTACCTTGGTGTTCATGCCTTTACCTCATTACTGCTAGAAGCTTTCAGAATAGGCGTGGTTGCACATTTTACCTTCTTACCATAGAGGTCTTTGGTTTGCTTCGTAGTTGCATGGTATACCGCCATACCATGGGTACTCTTTCCTTGGGCTGCAGTGGTGCGGTTACCTCCATACCACAGGTGGTCGTTGGGTGTGTGGCGGTAGCACGATGAACCTTTGCAGTCTGGTGGTTGCGCAGTTTTACTGCCATATCGTGGAAGCTCATAAGACGGGTCGCAGTAGCATGGTTACAGCCATACCACAGGAACATCACGACTATGGAGTGGTAGAGTGGTGGACACCGTGATACCACAAGAACATCTTGGCTATCGGGAGGTAGAACGGTGGACACCACCACACCATGAGGGTGTTATGTTGAGGCTGCGATTTAGTAACTATGGGAAATTTCTATGGTTTAGTAACTGTAATATGCAGAAAACCTAAAACCCAAAATTGGTAATGGAGTGCAAAGGAATAGATGAACAATCTTATATATTGTCTTCATCCTCCATGACTAACCTCCATTACACCTTCTTAATTTGCTGAATATGATTGTTTTCCCTCAGATTTGTGAAGAGCAAGCCAATAGAAATGACAAGCCCTAAGCAAATATTGAAGGATTTGAAATGACCTAGATGCAAACTATGCCCTATTGCAAATAGTAAACATCTTCAATCTCTAAGCTAATATCAAATGAAAACCTAGATATACTATGATAACAATGCTAAAATGAGAAATTATGAAAAAGCAAGAAGTCAATAATGCAAGAGATGAGAGAGGTAAAATATGACAATGTAAGATGTTCAAAATGGGACCAAAATTGCTCTTTTATAGAAGATGCAATTTTGTGTGAATGGCCAAGATTGAAAGTTAGTAAATGCCCTAGAATCAATGGACGAGATTCAATAAAGCAACCCACAATTAGGGTTAGGGCAACATTAGGTCAAATTCGAAATGAAGGGTCAAGATTGATCTTTAGAAAATCAAATCAATGGCTGACAAAACATGTGACAAAAGATTCTGAGCATGGAAAATGGAGTTATTGGGGAATTAAATAATTTATTTAAAATTATTTAAATCAAGAGGGAATGTTGACTTTTCGAATTTAAAAAACTATTTTAATTCAAAAAGTGTGGGGTCATGTGACAGTAAATAATTTAAATTAAATTATTTACTAAAGGAGGGAATTTAAATGAGACTTATTTTAAATAAATAAATTTATTTAAAATGAGCACAATAAAAGAGGGGGAATTAAATAATAAAATTATTTAATTTGGGTGCTGGGACTTATTTTAAATAAATAAGATTTAGAAAAAATTAAATAATAAAAGGTTATTTAATTTGGGTGAGAATTAAATAATAAAGATATTATTTAATTTAGAGGAATGTGAAAAATAGAACCTTTTAAATTAAATATAATAATTTAATTCAAAGTTTAGGAAAGTGGACCAAATTAAATAAACAAAATTTATTTAATTTAGGAGAGAAGAGGCTAATGAATAATTAGATAATTAAATATAATTATTTAATTATAGTGGAAGGTGGATTAAATAAATAAGAATTTATTTAATTTTAGGAAGAAGAGGACTTAATTAGTGACATAATTAAATAAATAAAGTTATTTATTTACTAATTAGGAAGACATAAAGGGTTAAAATAATTAAATAAATTAAGAAATTTATTTAATTATAGGAAGACTTTAGACAATTAGTGACGCATTAGATAAATAACTAAGAATTATTTATTTAATAATCAAGAAGAATAGAGGGGACATGAATTAATTAAATAATTATGAATTATCTAATTAATAGTTGAAAGTGAGTTAGGGACATAATTAAAGTGTCCTAATTAGGGTTAGAAGAAGAGCCTGTGGGTCTAGGTCATTTTTATGTGTCTACATTTGCCCCTCTTTGTCATAATGCAGCCTGTCGCATTGTGGCAAAGAAAATAAGTCAAACATATGCCCCAATGCAAAATAAGATGAGGAAGAATGACGAGGAGGGTTGCGGTATGCCCCCTCGGGAGGACAGACGGGTTCCAAGAACATGGGTGTGCTCTCGAAATGAATGAGAAGACTAGAAGACGACAAAACAAGAAAGTGTTAGTAAAATATATGGATGATGATATGAATGTAATGCCTATATGAGATGCATGTTAGTTCCTAGATCAAATCCTTCAACATTTACCATAGGACTTTAATATCTGTTGCTCTTTTAATCATCATTGGGTTGATTATTGTAATGGCCAACAAACACCATGATATGACATAGATCAAGGTGTGCAAGATCACACCATCACATAAGACAAGTAGTCACAGACAAGAATGATCATGATTCATACTAAGAGCACAATTGCCCCAATCCTTTTGTCATAACCAACTGCAAGCAGAAAAAGACAAGGACAAATCATGAAACATCTTTGCTTCTCTAAATCCTGTTTCTAGGACATCCTCGAGAAACTAGTAACATGTTTTCCAAAATAAAAAAAATAACACCACCATCATGATACATCGTTGTTTTTCTGAATCTCATAGTCAGGACATCGTTGAGAAACTTAGTAACATGAGTGTCGTAAGACAAGACAACGTCATGAGACATCGTTGTTTCTCTAAATCCTGTTGTCGGGATCTCATTGAAAAACTAGTAACATGATGAAAAAGGCCAAAGATAGGTGCCAAGTATTAGCCAAGTGTTTTAAGATCAAGGTTGCCAACTGTCGAGCGATATCAAATTCAGGAAGGACACATCCCGAATGACATTGATATCTAGGAGATCGATTCTTGGAGTTAGGAGAATCCATCAAAATGCAAGATGATGAGCATAATTCATAGGAAGGACGCATCCAAAAGCATAAAGAAATGACGAGAGTTTCTCTTCTGAAGGACACATCTAAAGAAGAACCCAAAAGTTTTGCCAGGTTCAATTGCCCTGATAGAATTTGATTACATGTCATTGTTGATATGCTGAATTGATTGAGATTTGCTGATGAAACAGATTGTTGATAGATTGCTTGCTCTGGATTGATGGAAGATTTGCGTGATTTGAAGAAAACTTGACGTGTGTGAAAATATTGTGCCATGAACCCTAATGGACTGACCTAGTGCGGCCTCGGGGGCTCATCGATTGATGGCCTTGCCTACGTCGTGCACTGAGAGACCTCGTATTTCGACATGACCAATGATGTTGTCCAAAGGACAAAAGTTTGAATCATGATTTTATTGCGACAAAACTAAAGACTGACCTAATGTATCGGGGATTCAAAGATGAATCTTGCCTATGTAGCAAATGCGTAGAGACAATGTAGTTCAGACAAATGACAAAGATTGACTGACTCAATGGAATTGGCAATATATTATTGATTTTGACTCTATTTTTGGGATTTTGACAATGATTTGGATGTTTTTGTATTTTCTTCAGGACATTTTTCAATTTTTAGGTCTTTTTTCAGGACTTTATACGATTTTTATGACTTTTTTCAGGACTTTTTCTGATTTTTAAAAAAATTTAGGAATTTTTACGAATGTCGGATCATGTGCGACACCCACTGCAGTTTCATGATAAAGGTCCGCCCCCAGACAGAGCAGGGACTACCCGAGTCTAGTGATATGGAGAAATGCGGATACAAGGCCAGAGGCATGGATATGCAAGGGATGATGTCAACCAAATGGTAACTATGGCCGAAATTGATAGGACTTGGGATGAATGTCATGAATGCCATGTTGTGATTATGGAAAGTGGACAAGGGTCGATTAGAGTAACAGTAGATGGCAGAGCAATGATCAACTACACATGGTGCTTGTTTGCCAGGTTTTCACCATGGTACCTACCCAAAGCACCTGTTTAACAGGTTTTCACTATTGGATGAATTTATTTCTCTTTACTATTTTTGCTATTTTTTTATTTTTTTTTGGTGTCACCAAGACGTCTGTTTGCCAGATTTTCATCAAGGGACAATTTTTTGTATTTTTAGGTTTTTCACCAAATTCTCTGATCCTATGTGTAGAACTTTCTCAGATGTAAGCTATTGATAGGCTCTGTCAACTGTTCTCCATCAGGTGTGGCCAATTGATAAGCTCCAGAACCAAATGCGACAGTAATAATGTAAGGACCAAGCCAATTAGCCTAAAATTTTCCAGGCTTTTCACGGTCCGCCTGATTTCTAGGGTTTTGCATGAGAACTAAGTCACCAATTTCAAATTTTCTTACCATGACTCTTTTGTTGTAGCTTCGACAAAGATGATTTTGATATGCCTGTAAGTGATTTAAGGCATTTTGCCATCTTTCTTGTAACATTTCTAGCTCATGCAAGCGAGACTGTCTATACTCTTCATCATCGATCATTCCTTTCAAAGAGACTTGAAGAGAAGGAATTTCAACCTCGATGGGCAATATGGCCTCAGATCCATAGACCAGGGAAAATGGAGTGGCTCCAGTGGGGGTGAACTAGTACGATAGGCCCATAAAGCAGGATTGAGTTGTAGGTGCCAATCTCGACCAACGTCATTGACAGTCTTCTTCAGAATGCGAAGGATTGTTTTGTTGGATGCCTCAGCTTGGCCGTTACCTTGTGGGTAATATGGGGTGGAAAAATGGTGTTGGATGTGGAATTGCGAGCAGAGTTCATGAACGTCCTGATTTTTGAACGGACTGCCGTTATTTGTGATGATGGATTGTGGGACACCATACCGGCAAATGATGTAATTCAAAATAAACTTGGATATTTGCTTACCGGTGATGTAGGTGAGAGGGACAGCTTCGATCCACTTAGTAAAATACTCAGTGGCGGTGATTATGAATTTGTGACCATTGGAGGAGGATGGATGGATCTTGCCCACGAGGTCGAGTCCCCATTGTGCGAAAGGCCATGGAGAAGTGATCAGTCTCAATTCCTGTGCAGGTGCATGAATTAGGTCACTATGCACCTGGCATTTTCGACATGTTCTGACAAACTAAAGAGCATCTTTTTCTAATGTCAGCCAGTAGTACCCCAATCTAGTGACTTTCCTAGCTAGCGTTGGACCACTCGAATGAGATCCACATATACCCTCATGTACTTCTTATAAATTCATTTGGGCTTCATTAGTGTCGAGACAGTGAAGAAGGGTGTTATCAAAGCCACGGTAGTATAAGGTGTCATTGACGATGGTATGTCTAGCCACTTTTCAGATGAAGGACTTTCTTTGGTTGTTGGATAGGTTGGGTCGGAGGATTTAGGATTTAAGATAGTTGTATATGTCCTGATACCAAGGCGAATTGGGACCAACAATCTCGCACACCATTTATGACTCTAGAATATCGTATGCAAGCATCAACAGTTGTTCCACTAAGAATTCAAATTGTGACATATTCTTAGGGATGTCTAGGAGAGATCCAATGGTAGCCATTGCATCGGCCGCTTTATTCTATGTTTTTGGGATTTGTTCAAATGCAATCAATTTGAAATACATCAAGAAACTATCCACCATTCATTTATAGGGAAGCAACTTCTCATCTTTTGTGTCATAGTCATCATTGACTTGGTTGATGACCAACTGAGAATCTCTGAATACGAGCAATGTCTAGATTTTCCATTTAATTACTATCTTGAGACTTGTGACCAGTGCCTCATATTCTACCATGTTATTTATACAAGGGAAAGCAATCCAAAATGATTTAGGAATTGAATCCCCTTGTGGTGTGATAAATAGGATACCAGCTCCTGAGCCATGACCAGTGTGGGACCCATCAAAGTATAGCTTCCATGGTAATGCTGATTCGACATGGAAAATAGACTTATCAGGAAAATCAACCACCAATGGGTGGGTAGCCTAGTTGGTGCATTTGCAAGCTGATTTGCTATTACTTGACCCTTTATAGCCTTGTGCTCCACATACTGTATGTCATACTCCCTTAAAATCATGACCCACTTCGCCGAGCGACCTGTCAATGCCGCACGACTCAGGAGATACTTTAATGGGTCAATCTTAGCTACGAAATGTGTTTGGTGGCTTAGCATATAGTGTCTTAGTTTTTGTGCCGCAAAGACAACTGCAAGGCATGCTCTTGCAATGGTTGTGTAGTTGAGCTCATATCCAATTAGTGTGTGGCTGATGTAGTAGATGGCTCTTTCTTTTTCTTCATGGTCATGTTGCGCCAATAATGCCCCCAGTGCATTTGTCGTTGCAGAGACATATAGGATCAATGGTTTACCCTTAATAGGAGGCATTAACACTGGTGGTGTTAATAGATATTCTTTAATTTTTTCAAAGGCTATGTTGCATTTATCTATCCATACAAAAGGATTGCTTTTGCACAACAGATATTGGAATGGTTGACACTTGTCTACCAACTGTGCAATGAAGTGGCAGATTGACTGCAGTCTTCCCTATAGAGTTCTCAGCTCACTGATTCCCTTTGGTGGAGGCATGTCTATGATTTATTTTACTTTTGCTAGGTCGACCTCTATGCCTCTTTATGAAACTATGTAGCCTAACAGCTTGCCAGAAGTGACTCCAAAGACACATTTCTTTGGGTTTAAATGGACCTTGTATTCTTCTAGCCATTTAAAAATTTTATCCAGGACCCTGAGATGATCTTTCCTTCTCAAAGATTTGGCCAATAGGTCATCTACATAATCCTCCATTAGGATATGCATCATGTCATGAAATATTGTTGTCATGGCTCTCTGGTAAGTGGCACCTACATTCTTTAAGCCAAAAGGCATGGCATTCCAACAGTACGTTCCCCATGGGAAAGTAAATGTCATTTTATGCTGATCTTCTATTGCAATTCGGATTTGATTATACCCTGAGAACCATCCATGAGGGATAGCATCTCATACCTGGCTGTGAGATCCACAATCATGTCTATGTTTGGCAGGGGGAAGTCATCCTTTGGACAAGCTTTGTTCAAATCTCTAAAATCCATGCAGATATGGATTTGTCCATTCAGCTTTGTGACTGGGACAATGTTGGAGATCCAATCAGCGTATTCTATTGACTGTATGAACCCAACATCCGGTAATTTATTTAATTTAGCTTTTACCAGGAGTGCAATCTGTGGATGCATTTTTCGCAACTTTTGTTTCACCGGCCTGATTCTTGGGATGAGAGGAAGATGATGTAGAACCAATTCGGGATCAAGACCCAGCATGTCAGCATATGACCATGCAAAGTTAACCTTCTTGTCCATGAAAAATTGTTCAAATTTAGGCTTTTCTTCCTCTGACAATGATGCGGCCAAGAGAATCATTTTGGGACTCTCTGGTGTGGCTATGTTAACTTCCATTGTGTCTTCAATGAGCATGGCTGATTTTTCTTGTGTCACGGGGAGAAAGTCCAATCCTCCATCCTTAGGCATCTCAAAGAGGTTTTCACCTTCAGATACGTCCTTTGTTTTTACTGTTTTGCTGTCAGAAGGTGCCTTGCAATTTTCACCTAAAGACGTTTCTCTTTTTATCTTATTCACTGTATTTTTGTGACTAGAGGATTGCACAGTCTCTCCAAAGTAAGCCGTACAATCTAGGTCAATAGAAAACCCCATTTTGTGATCTCCCCATGGTATGCCTTCTCTAAGCCCCATGAATTCTGCTATGGCTTCATCATTCTGAAACATGTCCATTACTGGTGACTCTTGTTGGTCCCAGTCGATCAGTTGTGGATAGACAAGTGAAATCCCATTGTCGGTGTCGGTGAAGGATGGGGAAGATGCGGAGAGTGTGGCAACTAAAGCCTCAAGTGTGAAGACAAAGTTGTCAATTTCCACTTTTGTGTCTGATGCAATGGATGGTCCATACTCTGAGTCAGATGAATCGAATTCAAAGTCATAATATGGGATAAAATTTTCAACATCGTGACTAGTGGTTGGCGTGTCAGAAGTATGGAGTGTGGACTCAGGTAGGTTAGGTTCATGGGTGGTCTCAAGAATGGGTTGGGATGATTCAGGTATTGCCGATGACACCTTATGTTCTTCTGGGTTCCAAGGAATGTGTCCCATTCCTTATGTTTAGAATGTCGATCAATGGGGTCGATGTTATACTCTTGGAAAAATCATTCTTCAAAGGAAAGTTGGCCAGGTTCCAAGAATAGTTCATCGATGTCATAGTCACTAACTATTTTGTCAGATCCCCATTCCCATTCATTGGAGTCAGTTTCAGTGAGGGGTTCTTCACATGTCTCGACACTTTTTGTAGCCGTTACAACCTTATTTAAAAGTTCAAGAGTACGTTGATCATCAGTTCCAACTTGGTCAAACCCTAACCCTATGTATCTTGGTCTTGCCATCATGATAATAGGTTCCCATCTTCCGTTGTTGTTCTTTCCAAGGCTGCTTGTACCATCGAAACCTTGGGCTTTGCATATGTCATATCCTTTGCCATAGAGATGTAACGGTAGTGGGGGTAACTCTACTAGGTCTCTGTAGATCTAGTTAGCTATGTCATCGATGACTCCATTACCCACATCACCCCACAGTGTGAAAACACTTTTTGGTGGAACGTTGAAAGTTGTTTTGGGCTCAATTGCAAAACATGGTATTCCATAGACTTTTGGTGGCTTAGGTATTGTGGTGATACAATAAGTTGTATTCAACTTGAACTCTCCATAGCCAAGATCCTAGATCTGAAAGTCATTACATGGGATGGAGACTGATGGAGATGGTGTGGTAGAAGATGATGGAATGGATTATTTCATGAGTGTGGATGGGTCAATGTATTTGGATGAAGTGGAAGATGAGGCCTCCCGATTGATGGGTACCTGGTGCTAAGCAGTGGCTCATAGGTTGGTGCAATATTGGAATGGATCGGGATCTCCTGGGATGGTGATCTTAGTTCCATCAAAAGGGCATTTTAGGCACTGGTGGTATGTGGATGGAATTGCTTTTAAGGCGTGAATCCATGGGCGGCCAAGTAAGATGTTGTAGTGTATATCACGATCCAGGACCTGGCATGTTGTATCTATGACGACGGGTCCTACCCGGAGCGGAATGCTAATGACGCATTTAGAAGCACCTTCTTCATCATCATATGCCTTGATTATGATGCTCTTGCTAGCATCTACACATGCCTCAGAGAAACCGAGAGCCTTAACCAATTTTAGAGAGCAGATGTTCAATCTTGCTTCGCCATCTACTAGGACTCATCTCACCTTATGTTTATGGACAAAGACTTCAATGTGAAGGGCATCATTATGTGATGGTTTAGGCGAGGAGTAGTCATTGTCCAAAAAGGTGATGTGATGAGGTGAGTTTAGGTATCCGACCATAGTCTCAAAGTGGTTGACATCAATGTTGGTTGGAACGGACGACGTTTGTAGGACTTTATCCAAGATGGCTTTGTGTGTGGGTGAAATATGGAGTAGTTCGAGAATGGATATTTGAGCAGGTGTTTTATTGAGTTGCTCAATGAGGTTGAACTCTAGTTTGGGTGTTGACTGTTTGGCGGATGGACCAGGTATGGTGATCTTAGGTTGACGTGCCGAAGGACCTAGGATAGTGACCTTGCCTTTACGCGTTGTCACATTGCATTCCGAGGATTTTTTAATGGAAATGGTATTAACACATTCATCTTCATCAGCAACATGAAGGTTATTGATAATGGTACCATCGGGGTAACTGTATGCATGACGGGTAGTATTGTAGGCTGGACGGATGTGGTTGGCTTGATTGTTGGTATTCGTTGTGCCAGATGAGGAAGCTTTACCATGATCTTACAATGGGTTTTTGTGTATAGTGTGATCCGCATTAGATGTGAAGGATTGACCACCTAGCTCAATGGTGTGGTTCTCAATGAGGTCTTGCACCAGATTTTGCAATTGACGACAAGAGGATGCTTTGTGCCCTTTGGCACGATGGAAATCACAAAATGCGCTATCATCCCACCATGCTGGCTTGAACTGACCAGGGTCATATGGTTTAGGGTCTTCCAATGTTATGACACCATTTTGAAGGAGTTTCTTCAAGACAACTTCAATAGGCTCACCCAAAGGGGTGTATGTACGTTTTTGGAATTGTCGCGGTTGGCGCTGCGGTCTTTGATTAGTTTGAGGAGGATTTCTTTGGATGGCATTTGCAGTTGGTGTTGTTGTAGTCACAGGTGTTTTTTGATTTTGTACTCCTTTGATGGTGAGTACATGACCTGTTGTATTGATGGTTTTGGCATCAACCACATCATCATTAGTGATATGCTTGTTCTTAACCCAGTATTTGGTTTTGTTGTTTGAGCTACTTGGGTTATTATTTGTGGTGGCGTTGATGGTTTTGCCACCATATTTCAGTTCGCCTTTAGCGATTAAGGCTTTTTCAAGATGGACACCTTTTTCAACAAGATCAATAAAAGTGGTGCAACAATGGACCTGTAATCCATACCTTAGAGGTCCAAGGAGAGTTTGTACAAACATGGTTACTTTCTCCTTTTCAGGTATTTCTACCGGACACCTACTTGCTAAGTTTCTCCATCTTTGAAAGAATGGAATGAAATTCTCTCCTGCATCCTCTTGGGTAAGTCTGCATAAGGAGGCAATGTCAATGCCTATGTCAATGTTATAGGCATAATTTTCAACAAATTTGTTTGCCAATTCATCCCATGTTTTGATTCCTTTAGGCAATAGTGAGAACCACTCTAATGCATGACCTACAAGGCTTCTTGAAAATAGTCTCATGAGATAGGTTTGGTCATATGCAATGTCAATGCAACTAGTGGTGAATTCTCTTATGTGTTCAATAGGGTTTGTCTTACCTTTGTATTTAGGAAAATGAGGTACCACATATCCATGAGGAAAGGGTGGCATATACAAGGTTGTGTCAAATGGATATGGACACAAGTCATGTGACATGTAAGATTTTTTGTTGGACTGTTGCAAGGTCTCTACTTGTGTTTGAAGAGCAGCAAGTTGGAGTGTGAGTGCTTCCACAATGGGGTTGTTGGTAGCATCACACATGTTAGTGAGAGGTATGGATTGGTTGCCCACTTGTTGTGATGAGATGTGTTGGTTTTGAATGTGTTGTTGGTGAGCAAAGTGAGTGTTATGATTGTGTGGTTGTTGAAAATGGGTGTATTGATGGGGATTATGTTGTTGTGTATGCACTTGTGTAGCATATGTGGGGATTTGAGATCTTGCCTGTTGGAATGAATTTGTGGGCCTTGTTGACTTTGAGTATGTTGATTTCCAAATGGAGTAAAAGATTGGGTGCCTTGATTGCCTTGTCCAAATGAGAAATTATGGCCTTGATTAGTGTTGGTGTTTTGTCTCAAAGGAATGCTAGTATTAACCTGTGAAGAATTAGGTTGGGGTCCTTGAATGGTAATTCTTTGTTTATTTCTCCCAAAAGGATTCAATGAGTTAGTTGCCATAGTATTTGAGGGGCCTCCTAACAGGTTTGTTGATGTACCCATGGAATTAAATGAAGTTCCAAAGAGGTTTGAGGTAGTTGCACCCATTGTTGATCCAAATGTTTGTGAAGGAGTCGCAGTTGCTTGTTGGGGGATGAATTGTGATGTGGTGTTGTTTTGGGTAGATGATCCTCCAATGGATGTTGTGTTGGTTGTGGTAGCTGCATTGGTTGTGGTAGGAGTATGACCAAGGGAGGTAGTATTGATGGTGTTAATGGTGTTTTGTGGAGAGGCTCCCATGGAAGTATTGTGTGTTTGGTGATTAGGGGATGTTGCTCTAGTGGTGTTGAGGTCAAATCCTTGTGGTAACCTAGCCCCTTGGTCAAGGAGCATGGCTAAATATCTGGATGAGTAATGTAGGACTAATTCATCCACAAAAGAGGCCACTTCTAAGTTTTGGGCAGCAGCTTGTAAAACTTCCCCTTTTTGGTTTCTATAGATGAATTGTTCAAATTGGTTGTGGGGAATAGATGTCTCTTGAAAAGGATTGATTGTAGAATTTCCCATGTCATTAGCAAGAGTGTTCATGTTGTTAGGGAATAAATTCATGTCATTGGTGAAATTGGTAAAATTTCGGTCTTGACCAAAAGAATCCATGAGTCTTTTCTTTTTTTGTAATCTAGTTTCAACCATAAAAAGTTTTGCTCAACTTTGGGATGATGAGGGATAATGAGTGATAATGACCTAAATATGACACTATGTTTTTGTGTTTTTTGAGAATGAGGAATGTTATGAAATACAAATGGGAGATGAAAGAATTGTGGATGCAAATGGTATGACACTAAAATGAGGAGACTAATGATATGCAAACTAAATGGAGCCTAAGATGCACTCACTATTGAGAAATCTAAGGAAATGACTACCTAACCAAACAAAGTGCTTGCAATGTTTTAGGTTTGGAAAATCAATGGACCATAATAGGACTAAAAGAGGACAAAGTGAAGTTTCCACACTAGACTGTTGAGTGGGAAAAAATTCACAAAAGTTTTGACTAAATGACTAAGGGTGATTGGGTCCAATGATAACCTACTTTTGAATACAAAGTCTTGACAATGGATGGTAAGGAGTGTACTCCTAAAATCTGCAAAGTGAGTGTCTAAGGAGATGGCAAAACTAATAATGCAACTAGTCAAATGCAAATGGAAACCTATGGTGATCCTAAGAATGCCATCTATAATGTCATGATGAGGGAAGTTGAGCAAATCAATGTCTAGTTTGACAGAAACAAAAAAGAAGGACTTGATGAAATCTACAAAGATTTGTTTCAGTTGGCAAAGTTGTTTCAGATTGTTGCAAGTTTGATGTTTTATTTGTCTCAAAACAGTTGGCAAATACATGGTGTGGTAAAAAAGATGAAAATCAACCACATAGAAGTCATTTTACAAAATCTTATGGCTACAAGGATAATATTCTTTTGGATCCCACTAACCGCATATCCTTAGCAGATGAATTCAGAAGCTTGGCCCCATAGGCTCCCCCTTACAGTGCACTCACTTCTCAGGGCAACCAAGCTTCCAACCTCCATGAAACTCCCATGGCAGATTGATCATCTCTACTAAGAACTGCACAGGTGCGGGTGTCATCACAAAGATCGTTGTTGTACCAAAGAGTAGAAGGTTTTTGCCTTGCTAGAACAAAGGATTTAATTCGGACATCCGTTCGAGTGGTTATACATGGGGCCAAGATTAAGCTCCGTTATGGAGGCACTCTAGCCTGAAGAGGTTAAGCTCAACAGGGTTTTGGGGAGTACTGATTGGTCCATATAACATATCTGCACTCATAATCCTAAGTTTTCCCTTAGGATTCACATTTATATACCGATCGGAAGTAGCTCGGCTAAAGAGCTTTGTTGCTGATTTTGAGTCATTTTGGGGTGAGTACTTTTTCCCACCAAAGCAGGCCCAATTTTCTAAAGTTGACAAAAGCAAGCCAAAATATTCATAGTTCAATCAATCCTTGTTTAAAAACAAAGAGAGAACACATGAATATCCTAACTCACACTCGCATGGTGTTCATTTTAAGCCCAAATCGAAATGTGTTGAAAAACATTAAAAAAAAAACATGGAGTTCATTTTAACCATTTGTAGTATTTGTCAAAACATGGGGTTCATTTTAACCATTTGTAGTGTGAGCTAACTAAAAGTTCATTTTAAGCTAATGCTATGAAAATGCAAATTCATTTTAAGCCAATGAGTTGTAATGCAAGTTGTGTTCTTTTTAGCCCAATGAGTACACATGCATGTTCATTTTAACCCATGAATGTAAAATGCAAATTTGTCTAAGATTTGTGAAATAAACAAGAAAAATGTTAGACTCCTCACCACAAGCTGCAAACAAAAACTCAGTAACCCCAAAATCTTTAAACTACCATGCAAAATAAAGTGTTTTCCCTAACCCTAATTGAACTAGTGCAAGCCCAATTCCTAGAGTCAATAACAGTTTCTCTTACACCCAGGATCGCACAAGTGCGCAAGGGGAGAGGATACTTCTATTATTGACAGTTAATATTAGAGGGTTAGCTAGTCAACATAAATCTTATTTTTGGAACTAGCTTTTGCATCAAAAGTAAAAACACAAAAATTACACCCTTGCTGAAATTCAAAGAGATTTCTAGAAATGTAAAGAAATCTGAAAACTTCATTGTTTTGCATCCAAAATTAATTTTTTATGAAAAATCATAAAAAAAATTATTAAAAATTAAAAACAGCTTCAATTTTTTTTAATTTTTTGACTGCAGGTGCCTGACATCATTCCAAACCTACAAAAAAAAAATTGTGAACAGATATGCAAAATTATGTGAGATATAAGTCAATCTTTGTAAAACCCTAATTTTTAAAGATCTATTTTTTATCAAACTATTCTGCAAGAAAATTAAAAACATAAAACAAAGACCCCTATTGAAATTAAGAGAGCTTTCTGAAACTATAAATAAATCCAAAAAATTCACTAATGTGCTCTCACAATTGATTTTTCATGAAAATAACCAAACAAATTATAGAAAAATGAAAACAGCTCCAAAAACTTTGATTTTTGGATGGGAAACTCTTGATACTGTCTCCAACCTACAAAACAAAATTTGTCTGAAAATATGAAGCTGTTTGAAAGATATGGTTGAATCTTTGAAAACCAGGGTTTGATCTCCAAAATGGTTCAAAAACCTGCAATAAAAAGCCAACAACACCTGCAACAAAAAGATCCAACTCCAAAATTCCTCAAACTTTGTCAAAATATATCAGGTTCACCAATGTAACACTGGGAAATTTCTATGGTTTAGTAACTATAATATGCAGAAAACCTAAAACCCAAAATTGGTAATGGAGTGCAAAGGAATAGATGAACAATCTTATAGATTGTCTTCATCCTCCATGATTAACCTCCATTACACCTTCTTAATTTGCTGAATATGATTGTTTGCCCTCAGATTTGTGAAGAGCAAGCCAATAGAAATGACAAGCCCTAAGCAAATATTGAAGGATTTGAAATGACCTAGATGCAAACTATGCCCTATTGCAAATAGTAAACATCTTCAATCTCTAAGCTAATATCAAATGAAAACCTAGATATACTATGATAACAATGCGAAAATGAGAAATTATGAAAAAGCAAGAAGTCAATAATGCAAGAGATGAGAGAGGTAAAATATGACAATGTAAGATGTTCAAAATGGGACCAAAATTGCTCTTTTATAGAAGATGCAATTTTGTGTGAATGGCCAAGATTGAAAGTTAGTAAATGCCCTAGAATCAATGGACGAGATTCAATAAAGCAACCCACAATTAGGGTTAGGGCAACATTAGGTCAAATTCGAAATGAAGGGTCAAGATTGATCTTTAGAAAATCAAATCAATGGCTGACAAAACATGTGACAAAAGATTCCGGGCATGGAAAACGGAGTCATTGGGGAATTAAATAATTTATTTAAAATTATTTAAATCAAGAGGGAATGTTGACTTTTCGAATTTAAAAAACTATTTTAATTCAAAAAGTGTGGGGTCATGTGACAGTAAATAATTTAAATTAAATTATTTACTAAAGGAGGGAATTTATTTAAAATGAGCACAATAAAAGAGGGGGAATTAAATAATAAAATTATTTAATTTGGGTGCTGGGACTTATTTTAAATAAATAAGATTTAGAAGAAATTAAATAATAAAAGGTTATTTAATTTGGGTGAGAATTAAATAATAAAGATATTATTTAATTTAGAGGAATGTGAAAAATAGAACCTTTTAAATTAAATATAATAATTTAATTCAAAGTTTAGGAAAGTGGACCAAATTAAATAAATAAAATTTATTTAATTTAGGAGAGAAGAGGCTAATGAATAATTAGATAATTAAATATAATTATTTAATTATAGTGGAAGGTGGATTAAATAAATAAGAATTTATTTAATTTTAGGAAGAAGAGGACTTAATTAGTGACATAATTAAATAAATAAAGTTATTTATTTACTAATTAGGAAGATATAAAGGGTTAAAATAATTAAATAAATTAAGAAATTTATTTAATTATAGGAAGACTTTAGACAATTAGTGACGCATTAGATAAATAACTAAGAATTATTTATTTAATAGTCAAGAAGAATAGAGGGGACATGAATTAATTAAATAATTATGAATTATCTAATTAATAGTTGAAAGTGAGTTAGGGACATAATTAAAGTGTCCTAATTAGGGTTAGAAGAAGAGCCTATTGGTCTAGGTTATTTTTATGTGTCTACAATCGCCATACCGCAGAAGCTCATAAGACGGGTCACAGTAGCATGGTTACCGCCATACCGTAGGAACATCACGACTATGGAGTGGTAGAGCAGTGGACACCGTGATACCACAAGAACATCTTGGCTATCGGGAGGTAGAGCGGTGGACACCACCAGACCATGAGGGTGTTATGTCTAGGCTGCAGTAGAGCGGTGGGCGTATGTATTTGTTTGGCTAGATGGAGGATGCTGACTTGATTTGACTGAATGACTGTCCTACGTGGTTGGTCATGGATGAATGGAAGAAGCAGAATGCAAACCGTTGGCAGTTGGACTATTGTAACCGATGGAATATCAATAGACTATTCAAATATGAAAATGATTGAACTCTCTATATTTTTGGTTCGATTTTGTGAGAAGGTGAATATGGTTATGTTGTTCTGAAAGGGGGAAACTCTATTCTCTATGTATGGATCAAGTGTGAAACTTCTCTAATCGTAAATCTACTCTATGTGTTGTGAGAGAGTGTTGTAACAGAGTGAGGTTTGTAAACACTCAAGAGGTTGATCAGAGGTCTGTGAGAGAGAAGATCTATACCATATGTTGTATGACAATATTGTAACAGTGTGAAGATTTTCTTAGGGGTTGTGCTATTCAGTTTGTCTCCAGAATGAAACAAGATGTAATCTCTATAAAGGCTTAGTGCCTGAGTTGTATTTATAATAGTTCAGTTGCATAAATAATACAATGGTGATCTAGGCTTTTCGAGTGTGGGGTTTTTTACCTGAAAGGGTTTTCCCCACGTAAATCTGTGTGTTCTATTCCATATTTCATGCTTCATATTTCTTGGTTAGAATCTGTTAATGTTTGTTGTTGAAACTGTATTTACACAAATTTCTCTCAGAAGGATTAATGTGGGAAATGAGTTGTGTTTTATTCCCCTTCATGACATATTTGTACATGTTTTTTGAGGTAATATATTGAAATTGAAGTTATTGGAGGCACTACAGATCTTAGATACATGTCTAAGATGACTAATTTTTTCCCAACAATGGTACCCTCCAATCCTTATGATTCTCCAGTATTGGCACTGAATCATGCACCTTTTATATGGGGTGAAGAGAATGAGCCAGAAGGAGAGTCAAGCGATTAGGATAAGGAGACTGAACAAGTGTTTAATGGAGATGAAATTTCTCAGTTATTCAATGAAAGAACTAAGAATGAGAATGGCCGCTTGGATGAAGAAGAAGCTGGTGTTGAGGAAGTCGAGATGTTTCAGCAACCTGGAAGGAAATATGATTTGAGGAATAGACCTAATAGGAGTCCACAAGCTGGAGGCCTATTCACTACATCTATCCCTCCAAACAATTTCACCACTTCGCCAAATCCAAATGCCAACAATAACCCATATTATCCTCATGTGCCGACAAAATACTTTGCAAAGGGAGGACAACCTGATGTGTCAAAAGGAAACTATGCTAATGCAAGAAGGGACAAGTAGACTGTTTATTCCAAAAAAGCCTATGCTGATATGAATGTGGAATACTTAGGTGAATATTTGTCTAAGGAACTCATAAAGGTAAAGGTGAGTCTTTCTTCTTTTGATCTATTAAGGGTTCTTTCTATCAGAAATACAGTTTTGGAATCTTTTAAGTCACATACAACTCCTCAGGGAAGGGCAGTTAGTGAGATAGTTTGGAAGACTCCCAGTGCACAGGTATCTAAAGGTCAAGGTCAAGCACAACTTGGGAATAAGGGGAAGGAAAAGGATAAGAGTCAAGTTGCACAATCTGACACACAGTTAAGTTTTTTCCAAGGCAAGACAGAAACTCCTCCCTTTCTAATTTTTTTTTGCATCTTTTGGAAGAATCTACACAATTATCTTCTAGATTCAGGAGCATCCACAAATGTTGTGCCTTTTTCTATCTATAGAGCTCTAGGTATTTCCCCTGCTTCCTCTCAAAAGAAGGTCACTCAATTAGAAAAGACAAAGGTAAATGTGGTGGGAGAATTGAGCATGATTCCTATGCAAATTGTATCAAATCCCAGGGTGCAACAAGTGGTCAATATTCAAGTAGTAGACATTCCTAATACCTATGGTTTGATTTTGGGTTAGGATTTCACCAAGGCACTAAATGGATACACATCCACAAATCATTCTCACATGTGGCTCCCCTAGAAAGGAGTTCCAAATCAAATCTAAATTGAAAGGGAACCCAAAATGAAGTATGTAATCACTAAATACTAGAATACTTCAAATGAGATATTGGTGTCAGTGATCAATATGGGGAATTATGTATTGGATACCCCCATTTCAGAATTAGATACATAAGAGATCTTTATGTTGCAAAGATCCTTTGGTGAGTCTGCCTTAGATTCTAGCAGTTCTGAGGCACTGATTGAACCAACAAAAGAAATTGATGACCAAGAAGGTGGACAACTCAGTTTGATGAGTAATTTCCAAGATTTTATCTAGAAGTGTGTGGAGGATCAAATTCAGTTGGGCAGAAATATGAATTTTGAGGAGTTTCTTCTCCCTAATTGGTGTAGAGTCCATAATGCTCCCCACTCAGAGCTAGAATGTTACCTATGTCAAAAAATGGTGGAGCAAATACAAAAGTGCATCAATCCAACCCCAATAGTCAGATTGGATATACAAATCATTCAAAAGGATTCCAAAGGTAAAATTCCAATGCCTCTTGAAGAACTTCCTAGTAGCAACAGAATAAGGGGGAGCTCAAGAGGATCAGGAGTTGAAGGTTGTTGGACATTAAGGTTTGATGGATCCAAATCAAAATAGGTTGTTGGAGAAGTATTTCAGATTATTAGCCCAAAAGGTAAGACTTATTTTTCTGCTCATAGACTCCAATTCCAGTGTACCAATAATGTAGCTGAGTATGAAGCTTTGGTTGATTGATTATTAATGGCATTGAGAGAGAAAGTTAAGATTTTGTAAGTATTTTGGGACTCAGAATTAGTGGTTAGCAAAGTGAGAAAATAGTACTCATGTCATGATAGAAGGATGACTAATTACAAACATCGAGTCTAGGATCTCATCGAGGGATTTGATTCTTCCAACATTCAGTTGATACCTCGCAACAAGAACCAAATTGTAGATTCTTTAGCACAAGCAGCTAGTACATTGCAACCTTTATCACTTTTGAGCTTAAAGAAGTTCACGGTGGAGCTCACTCCAGTGCCCTCAGTACCTGATAACATAACAAATTTCTAGGTGTTTGAGGATGACAAGCACATCCTTGATTTTATTACTAGTTGTGATGTGTTTACTTCTCAAATAATTGATAAGGTGGAGCCTCAAGAAGCAGAGATGGACCTTGAAGGAGGATTCAGCCTAAAGACTAACACCATCCCAGGGGGAATAGTGCAGTTAGAGAGAATTTTTTTTCTGGATAAGATAAAGGATCATGGACAATAGGCTAATAAGGAATCCCTCAACAATCACTGTGAAATTTATAACATGGGGACCCAAGATGATATAAAAAATATCTTTATTGGTAAAGTGTGTACTCTAGAGGAAAGGAGAGGGATTATCGATGCACTGTGCACATATGAGGATGTGATAGCTTGGAGTTATGAAGACTTAAAGATATATGATACTTCAATCATTACGCATACCATCCCTCTTAGGAAAAATTTCAAACCATTCAGGCAAAGGAAAAGACCAATCAATCCCTCATTGGATCCAATCATTCAAAAGGAGGTATAGAAGTTACTCTCAGCTCGTATCATATTTGCAGTTAGGCATTCAACATGGGTTGTGTTGTGCACTTTTTTCACACACACCCCACTGAAAGTGGGGACCCTCTTTCCTCGCCTTTTGGTGTTTTGACCCTTCTTTTCTAGGGTTTTTTTGCTTGCTTGGGCTCGTGCTTTAATGTCCATTTTGCCAATTGAAATGGCACACTTTTGAAAATCTTGAGTTTTGATCTCACTCTAGAGTTTTCATTGTTTTCGGGAAAATCCGCTTGGGCTGAATTCTCCCGGTTTCCTTTTGATGTCTGGAGGTTGTTGCCTTTTGACCCTATTTTCGGGAAAGTCTATATGGTCTGAATTTCCCCGAAGTCCATCACCTTGTCGAATCCCCGAGTTTTTGTGGTCATGGCGGTCTTTTCCACCGCATTAATGGCATTTGTGCAGGTGTTTTGGGGCTTTGATATATTGAGTTTTGGGAAGTAATTGATCATTCGAGCTTAAGTCTTAGAGCTTTTGGTGTTTTGTTGGATTGTGATTTTCGAGGCCGTTTTGATTGTGCATTGGAATTTCATGTGCGTGGATTGTATCTTGCACATGTTTGATGGTTATCTATTGGCATCACCAGTTCCAGTCCTTTTGCTAACATGGTATGTTGAAATGTTCCTTTTCTCTATTGATTTTGAATTGCTTTGCTTTATTTTCTTTTGAGTCCTCGTGGTTTCCTGATTTCCTTGGGTATGCCCATCATTGGTGGGCATTTTGGGGATTTTCATTATTATACCAGTCCATGTGGTTGGTCATTGATGTTTACCTTTGGTCTGGTATTGCTTCTTGTTTGCATTGGTCTTAAACTCTCCATTCTGGTGTGTGAGCAAGTCATTCCTTGAGTTTTCATGGTGGGTTCTTGACCTAGGGCATGGCCAATCCTTCTCGAATTGCTGTGAGGAATGTTCTAAATTCATATTTGATCCATTGGAGGTCTAGGTTAAGTTGATTTCGGAGTTCAGGATTGAGATTCAGAGTGATTTGAGTCGATTTGGTGAAAGTAAGAAAGATGTGAACAGGTTCGGGTTTTCGAGGTCCTCGCAGAATTTCATTTCCCCTGGATTTCCCCGACTTATCCCTTTCTTTCTCTTTTACCACCTTTTCCCGGATTTTGTTTGTCTCACCAGAATTTGCTTCATCCGGATTTTCCCGGTGTCTGCAGTCGGGTCATTTTACCGATTTCATGCTTTAATAATGTTATATCTAGTTTTCACCAAAATCTGTTCCTTCCGGATTTTCCTGAACAGTCTGTGTCTCCTCCTTTTTCCCGGGTTAGTTATAACTATTTCTATTTTCACCAAAATCTGTCTCTAGCGGATTCTTCCAGTTTTTTGGGAAAAGGTTGAATTTGATGGTTAGGGAGGAATCTTTTTATTGATGATGTATTTGATTGATTAAATGAGCTTATGCTAAGTGTCTTTAATGTTATTCCTTTGTTTATTGATGGATTAAAATGATGTTTTCGGATTTTAAATGTTTGGTTCACTGGAATCCGCCTGGTCCGAATTTTCTCAAAAATCCTCTCCAGTGTGGAATCCGCGAGGGGGGCTAAATCCCAAACTTTGGGATATTGATTTCCTATACTTCTTGTTTCTTGTGGATCTGATTGTGGTTATCTTTGTTTGTTTGCAGGAAGGATCAAGACAAGATATTGCTGGTCGAGGCAAGGGGAAGGCATTGGATCCAGGTGCAGAGAAAGTAAAATTGGACATAAGGAGCTAGATTCCTGAGAGCAAGTTGACCTCAATTTGGTCAGGAATCACAGATAACAATGTAGGCATGTGGGACTATGAGGAATTCAAGGCCGAGATGTCAGCACCAAACCCTCCTCTATTGGCTAGAAGAATGGTAGACTCCAGATTGGCTCATGTGGTAGGTTTTCCTTCCATAATGTAGTGTTATGAGTTAGTGCTCGAATGTGCTAGAAATTATGATAGAGGGACATAGAGGATAATCGGTCCTCAGGGAAGGATTCTGGCTATTTTCTATCCTATGGCAATTGCCTCAACCTTCGACATGCCTGATAGGTTTCATGCGATGGGTTTCGACATGGATGGTGCCAGGAAATATTATGAAGAAAATGTAGTCAAGTCTCAGCAGTTGATTAACTCTTGGCTAGAGAAGCCTAACTCACATTTCTCCAAGTTGCCTAAGCAACTATATAGGCTCAAGTTCAAGAGAGAGTACTACAATGTCATCACTCTTCTTAGTAGGTTGGTAGGATTGAAGAGTGTAGGTGTGTTCGAGACCTGGATGTTCAATGTGATTTTTCGAATGGAGCAGGGAATCGACTATCATTGGGCAGGTGTTATCAGTGTTGTGATTCATGAGAAATTGTGCAATGTCTTGCAAACCAAGACTTTCACTATGACCTCTTACCTAGTGTATTCATTGGCCAGACTTCATCCATACAAGGGGTTAAGCACTAGGGGTACCTTTGGGTAGGAGGCCATATATGAAGTATATCCACAATTGCACTTAACTAGAGGGAGCTACAGGAGATCCAATGATACGTTCACAATGTACATCACTAGATTGCTCCAAGGTGTAGAGCATATGAGAATCTCAGATAAGGCTAAAGAGTTGATAAGAAGATATGGAGCATGGTTTATCCAGTTCCCAACTTTCTTATACATCAGAATTGATGGTTTTCAAAGGGCTCCCCATAGACTCCCTAGATACCCTACTGATCATGTCATATTGTTGGAAGTCACTAGACAAATTTGTGACTTTGACAATGTTGTGATGGGAGAAATGCACAAAACAGGTTTTGGGAATGACTTTCCCTTGAAGATAGGAATGGGGGAGGTTTGTGCTTCTATCCAGACTGCTCATGCTTCTAAGGAGGAGATGAGTACTTTTGGTTTCTCTTTCCATTCCAAGAGAGCAAGGTTTGGCATCACTGGCAAAGCTCAAAAGAAGGCCAGTAGGGAATATAGCCATAAG
>CM021109.1:4782453-4808115 GCA_007115665.2 Sequoiadendron giganteum
GGTAGTTGTGGAAGAATAGGTACAAGAGAAGGAGAATCCAGTCATAGACATTCCCAATGTGCCAAGTGTTGAAAAGTATGCAATTGATGATCAGCATGAGTAGGACAAAGATAAGCAAAATATAGTGCCTGTTGGGTCTTCTATTCCATACTGGCTAGAGAGAGGGTTGAAGAGAAAAATGGTGATACTGAAGGATGCTCCTCTTGATTGGGATGCCCTTATGGCTAATGTGGAAAAGGGAAAAACTAAGAAGAAAGCCAAAGTTGTGTCTCAGATTGAGAGAGATGGGTTAGATAACAGGGTGGCTCATATTGCTACCCCTACTCCAAACAAAGATAGAGACAATGTGACTGCCTAGGATTATCATGTGCAAACTATTGACTTAGGGCATGCTACTGTAGAGAAGGATATTGAACAATATGAGGGCTCCAGTGCAGTGATTGTGGGCAGCTTGAAGAAGGCTATGCAAACGAGGTAGGAGTTAGAGAGGGAGAATGAAAAACTGAAGAAGTACTTGCAAGAGTTGCTGAAACCCTTACAAGCTATTGGCTCTTCCTCCTCTGTTGTAGGTTTCTTGCCTTAGGAGACAATCTCTGAACTTGAGAAGATGAAAGGCACCACACATGCTGTAGTTGCTTGGTTGCAGGGTGTCCAAACTAAAGGAGATGATGCTATTAAGAGCATTCTGTCAACTGGAGGAGATGCAATGAGATCAGTGGATTGGTTAAAGGCCATATTAGCTCAGGATAATGTGGATACTGATCTCCTACTATAGAAAGTCACCACAATTATGGGATTCACTTAAGATAAATTGGTAAAGTGTGGGATTCTTCCTTTTCCAAGAGTTTCTGAACCTTGGGAATGGTTTGAAATCCTACAAATGAGGCAGAAGGCCCTAAGAAAAATCCATAAATAGGAAAGCCAGATTGAGGATGATCTGACTAGTATCCATGACAAATGTATTTCATTCTTTGAGGTCATGACTGGAAAGAAGAATTTTTCTCTGAAACATATTAATTTGGAGCAGCTTACGAAGTGGTGGAGAGATGTTTATTCTCCGTTCAGTGAAGGGCCAGTTACTGGACATCATTTGGATGATGCTGCAACTTATATTGCAATCATGGATAGATACTTGGCTAATAAGGCCGATTGGGATGGTACAGTTAGGCAGGCAAGAGATGACATTAAGTCTCTTGAGAGAAGGATTAGGGTTTTACCTCTGCCACTTGTTGATGAGTTGGATAGGGTCTTGTTGGCCGTACATGGTGAAGAAGATCGAGCTAAAGGCAAGGATGGGGAGTAGCTATATAGGGCTACATTGAGATTTGTGCTTCCCATTATTCACATGTATTGGGCCGAACTTTTGGTATCTTGGCGATTTTGGATGAAATTGGCGCCATTGGCATATTTCATATGATGTTTGAATATCTTTAAGGCCAACCTCTTGTAGGTCATTTTTTATTGTAAAATTATCTTTTGGGCCAACCTATCTTAGGGATTCTCTATAAAACAGGCATGTTGCCTCATTTAAATATAGATAGGCATATAGAAGGATAGTTAGAATGATAGAGATAGAGAGAAATAGATAAGTGATATTAGAGCGAATTAGGGTTTATTCTCAAGCAAGTGTTGTAATAGAAAACTAGAGTTGTTGCTATTTTGATGATTTAATATGAGAGGGATATTGTGTTTGGTATCTATCTTCTGGAATTTCATCTAGAATGGTTCTTGTTGTTCTATCTTTAAAATTGCTTATAAGTTTTATGGTTAAATGGTTTGGTAATGCTTAGGGTTTCATGTTTGGAATGTTTGCAGCGATCTCTAGTCCATACTTTTTGCAGTTAGTTGATTGTTAGCTGCTTTGCAAAGTTAGCCTGGACTTAAAATTGTGCTTAGTTCAGTTATAAGGATTTGTTCATCTCAATTGCAATAGAGTTGGTTGAATGAATGTTTGTGATTTGAAAATATTTAAATACCTTAGAATATTACACTATTTCTGTGAAATTGCAGATTCATCTGGGTTAAACAGAAAGTAGTTTATGAGAGATCGGTCCATTTTGAGCATTTTATCTTTTGGCATTTTCAATCTTAGGGTTAGAAGTAGTCTTAGAATTATCTCTGAAACCTTTATCTTTTGTTCTTTCTTTTTTATCAAGGTTCAAATCTAGATTTCAAGTATCAATTTATTGGTTAAATCCGATAAATTCGAAGTCCATTGTTTTCTCGTAGTAAGGTCCCATTGTGATTACCAATATTTTCACATATTATCACTGAGTTGTTTTGTTGCATTGTCAATACCTGACATTAGAGACCTTGGGGTTATCTCTTTTCCATAGATATTTACCTTTCAAGAGAGATAGGATATCATATTCTGTCCGAGTTGTTGTGTCGAAAACACCATCAACAGGTTGCCAATTTAGTCCTAGTGAGAAAGAAGAATGGCAAAATTAGGCTTTGTATTGATTTCAGGAACCTCAACCGGGCATTAGAAAAAGATAATTATCTAGTTCCATCACTGGATGAACTACTTCAAGTTGTTAATGGGTCTCACATGATGTCCTTTCTGGATGGGTACTCTAGATATAACTAGGTTATGGTGCAATATGAGGATAGACATAAGACTGCCTTCACTATGAAATGGGGAAATTTTTCTTACAGGAGAATTCCCTTTGGGCTAATCAATGATGGAACCACATTCCAAAGAGCCATGGGTATTTCCTTTAAGGAAATCATTGTATTCCAAAGATGCAGGGGATTTGGCATTTCGCTTAATCCAAAGAAGTGTATCTTTGGGGTCACTAAAGGGAAATTGCTAAGACATGTTATTTAAGAGAATGCTATTGTTATTGACCCTAAACAAGTAGAGGCTATATTGAAGATTCAGCCTCCTGCAAGAAAGAAGGAAATTAAGTCATTCTTTGGGAAAATCAACTTTGTCAGAAAGTTTATCACTAGATTTGCGAAAATAGTGAAGCCTCTGAATGCAATGCTGAAAAAGGAAGCCAAGGTCGAATGGAGTGTAGAGGCAAAGGAATAATTTATTGAGATCAAGAGGGAAATTGTTGATGCTCTAGTATTAGTAAGTCTTGATTATTCTAATCCATTATATATATATTATTTTGCTTCAGATCATTCTTGTGCTAGCATGCTGACCCAGAAATCTAACCAAGGAAATGAGCATTGCATAGCTTTCATGAGTGCTCCTTTAAAGGATGCAGAGTTGAGATACCCTAATGTAGAGAAATACGCATATGCCTTGGTTAGAGATGTGAAGAAGTTTAGGCACTACATCTTGAGGAATAAGGTCTCTGGTATAGTACTTGACCCTATAGTGAAGCTTTTACTGATGCAAAATGGGTTGGGAGAACAAAGAGTTAAATGGGTGACTATGCTACAAGACTATGATATTGAGATCCAACCCATGAAATTGGTGAGAGAAAAGGGGATACAAGGACAATGGCTGAAATGGGTCCTAACCTCATAGCTCAACACTACAACCTCTAGGATGTGTCCCCAGGAGACTGGTACGATGAAATCATCTATTATCTTTTGAACCAAAAAAGCCTTGAACATGTTAATTCAATACAAAGGAGAGCTTTGTGTTTGAAGAGTGATAGTTTTATGATGAAGGGAGTTGTCTTGTATAAGAAAAACCATGAGGGTGTTTACCTAAGGTGCTTAAGAAAATAATAAGCTACAAAGGTATTGGCAAAATTTCATGATAGATATGGTACAGGCCATGGGTCTATGCCCTCCACTACAAATCAGATCCTAAGAGTAGGCTATTACTGGCTTACCCTATTCAAGGATGCACACAACCATGTAAGGACCTTCCATGTATGCTGGACTACAAAAACTAAGGAGAAACGTGCATCTCTTGCACTTCAGACGGTAATAGAGGTAAAACCATTTGCACAGTGGGAGATGGAATTCATTGTTCCAATAAACCCACCTTCTTCTGCAGGCCACAAGTACATTCTCACTATCACTGATTATTTCACTAAGTAGACTGAGGCTCTCACATGCAAACAATGTACTTTTGAAGTGGTAATCAATTTCATCAAATCAAGTATTATCAATCGTTTTGGTTGTCCATTGACTCTAGTTTATGATAATGGTCTTGCATCTACATCACTGAAATTTTCTAATTGGGCCTTTGATCATGGAATCATCATTAAGTTTGCATCTAATTATTAACCACAAGGCAATGGTTTGGTTGAGTCTTCCAATAAGATCCTTTTAACAACCATCTGTAAACTATTAGAGAAGAATCCCAAGGATTGGCACACTCAACTTAGATTTTCTCTTTGGGTAGACTGTACGAGACAAAATACATCTCTAGGAACATCTCCTTATCACCTAGTGTATGGTTTGGAACCTATATTTCCCATCCATCTGAAAATCCCCACTTTTCATTTCATTAATGAATACTATGATGAAGAGGACAAGCGTGAAGCCCACCTGGCTGAACTGTTACACCTTGAAGAGAGAAGAGATGAAGCCTTATAATTTTTTTCCAAACATCAGGGTGTTGTTAAGAGATGGTTTGATAGAAGAGCCACTGTGAAATCTTTTCAAATCTTTGACTTGGTTCTCTACTGGGATAAAGCACATGACTAGAATGGGGAGCATGGAAAAATTGATAAACTTTGGCTCGGCCCTTACCAGATTTCAAAGATATTGGGAGATAATGTTTTTCACTTGAAAAATATCACTGGAGAAGATATCCTGTTGCCCAGGTCAATCGACAGTATTTGAAGCATTATTTTTAGTCTTGAGCTATTTTTTAGCTATTCCCTTGTAAATAGTTAGATTAGATTTTGTTTTGTTTTGTTTGTTCTCTGGTTTTGGGTCTATTTGGTTTTGGTTTGGTCTGTTTTCTCCTTTGCTTTGTTTCAGGTCTTCCTATTTTCTTTTGGGCTTGTTGCATCTACATGGCAACTATCATAATACCTGGGACTATTCTAACTATTCCTTTTTCAAACTCTAATCATCTTTGAAGTATCAAGTGGTATAAGTCTTTTATTTGGTATTGCATATGCTTGGGGTAGATGAGTTGCTTAATTAAGTAAATCTAGAATGTATTTGGGTCTCATATCTCTATACAAATCTTAAGGGTTCCAAGGTTGTATGCAGTCCTTACGAGGTCTGGTCAAGTGAAAAAAATTATATTCTACTTCAGCTCCACTATGGTTCTCAGCCCTAAGTGTGAGCTTCATTGCTTACAAGGTGAAAGGGAAAGTTTTAAAGGGAAATTTATCAGAATATCAAAAAAAAAAAAGAGAATAATGAAAATCAAAAGAAACCTTCACCTTATCAAGGGTTTCCGGGTATCTCTATTGGGGATATGGATGCTTGGCTAGCAGTAGAGATATTCTTGGGATATCCACAATGATAACCTCATCGGGGCTATGGACACTTGAGTAGCAATGAGGCTCTATCCAGGATGCTTTTGGAGTAGGAATCTTTACGTAGATTGATCAGATCAAGTTTTCTTCTCGTTGCTATTGAGGAAAAGAAATGAATACATGTGCACACACTAAGAACCAGGTACAAGGATGGGTTTGCTTACTTGTGGACTTTAAGACTCTTTTCATAGGTGACCTAATGTAAGGTTTGAAACCAAAGATTTTGGGTTCTTGATTCTAGTTTTTCATTCAAATGCTCTGAAGGAATTTCCCCAATAGAGTCGCCATTTGTTATGCATTTTTTGCACACACGCCCCATTGAGAGAAAGGACACTTTGTATTTTGGTCTTTTGGGTGGTTTATGTGGTCATGCTTCTTTCTGTGGTCTTTGGTCTTGGGTGCTTGTAATCTACTGGTTGTGAAGGTCTGGACATTTTGAAGCATTCTTGAATGCTTATCTTGCCTGTGCAAGTAATGTCTTGGGTTGGTACATTGAAAATCCTAAGTTATGGGAGAGTTTCAGGTTTTTCATGAGTCTCAGGAACTTCCTTCATCTATGGAAATCCCTAATTTTTTGTCGTGTCTCGGATACTCGGGGGTCATTTATTATGTTGTTGCATTTTAGAGATTTTAGAATCTCACAGAATTTGGTATCTCACAAAATCTTGTATCGGATGGAATTCCCTGAACTTCTTTGAGGTCTCCAGATCCTCGACTTTCGTCATCCCCTCAGATTCCCAAAGAAGGTTTTTAATGTTCATCTCAACTCATTTATGCCTGTCATATGAATTTTTTAGCTCACATTGATTGGGTTTGTGAGAGGTTTCATATTGGACAATTGATGTCATTTGTCTCACAACAAATTTGAAAGAGTTTGGTCATAGGGAGCTCCGTGTGTGCTTGGTTGTTGGCTGTGGATTTTTGGTCTTGGTAAGGTTTCCTTGGTCTCATTTGCATCTATGGGGGATTTGAAGTTTGCTTCTAGTAGCTATTCTCTTCAGTTTTGCTTCATCCATGGTATCTACATGTTGTCCTACTTTTGATTGATGCGTATGTGTGATTTTATGGCATCATGCTTATTTTATGCTTGGGTTTTCTACATGATTGGAGGTCTATGATTAAAATAGGGTTGTTCCCTTTCATTTCGATGCCTCCCATGGGTGTTAATGTTGCGATTCTCCTTGGAGTTAATATTTTAATGATGAAAACCCCTACTGGATTTGGTCTTCGAATTTGATGATATGCATGATGGTAATGTGGTTTGGTTTGATGGATCTAGGGTTGAGTATGTATGAACGATTGATGATCTAATTACAAGTGTGAGTCATTATTTTCCATTTGTATATAATTATGACTTTCCTTCAGGGGTCTTGTAGGATTTGACTAGCTTTTGTTTGAACGAATGAGTGTATTGGAGCTTCGACTGGTTATTCATGGCGGAACCCTAGGATTGCATATTTTTGAATCTCCTACTGAGGGACAATTGGGCTATGTTTGAATGAGCTACGAGTCTAAATCTTGGATCAACCATTTGAGGAGAATAGGAAACCTGAGTCAAAATCCCCAAATTTGTGATCATTCGATCAATTTGGGCAAAATAGTGAAGAATTAGGAATTTCAAGATTTTAGGTGCCTCGCGGAATTCCCTCACACTTGAAAATTCCCAAATTTTCCATCGCCCTACCATTTTCTTGAGATTGCATGTAAATCCATAGGTCATGGTTTCTTCGGTAATTGCCCTCCCGAGTGAAATTCCCTGAAACTGTCTAAAATGATAAGATTGTAGAAATGGATGAACTTACATGGAATAATTTTATGGTTGGTCTAATAAATTGAAGATTGGATATTGAATTTTTTTGAGCATTGATGTTGATTTAGTGATGTTTTGGCTAATGGTTGTGTTTTCTTCTTTGATTTCCGCCTAGTTAGGAAATCCCCAAACTTCCTTCTTGGCTTGATTTTCACGAAGGGGTGAAAATCTTGAGTTTCTTAAGGACTCATGTTTATTGATTTTTAGGGGTTTATATTCATTATTTTGGCTTGCTTGGATGATGAATGTGCTATCTATGATGGACTAACTTTTACTCTTATCTTGTGATGGATATTGATTGTGACTTTGCTAGGTACAGGCTGAATCAAGTAAGATTGTTACTGGCAAAGGTAAGGGTAAATTTATGGATCCTGAAGTTGAGGAGGCTCGTATCTCAGAGGCTAAAAGGATCAAGTTGGATGTGAAGAACAAGGTCCCTAAGAGAAAACTTGGTTCTATTTGGTCATGAGTGATCGGTACTAATGTGGGAAAGTGGGATTATGAAGAGTTCAAGGCAAGGATGGTAGTGGACAACCTCTTTGTTCTAGTAAGAAGAATGATAGATTCTGGATTTGCTCATGTGGCTGGTTTTCCTCCTTCAGTGCAGTGTTATGAACTTGTCTTGGAGTGTGCTCGACATTATGATGAAGGTACACAGAGGGTGATTGGTCCATAGGGAAAAATGCTTGCAAAATTTTCCCCTGTCTCAGTGGCCCAAACTTTTGCAATGTCAGATAGACATGTGGTGAAATTTTATGTTGATGTGGCTAAGAAGTTTTATGATCAGGATACCAATAAGGCCTTGGAATTTATCAATACTTGGCTAGAGAAACCAAGATCATATGTCTCTAAATTTCCAAAAAAGTTTTTTAGGGCCAAGTTCAAGTCAGACTACTATGATGCAATCACTCTTATCAATAGAGTGATGGGTCTAAAGAGTGTACGAATATTTAAAAATTGGATTTTTTATTTGATAATGAGAATGGAAAAAGGTGTAGACTACCATTGAGCAAGAATAATAAGTGAGATGATTCATGAGTAGTTTTCCAATGTTTTGCAGACCAAGACTTTCACCATGACATCTTAGTTAGTCTATGCCTTAGCAAGGTTTCATCCATATAAGGGGTCTTTGGCCGAGATGTAATCTATGAAGTCAACCCTCAACTCCATTTGGACAGTCCTGACTATAGAAGGGTGAATTATGCATTCACCATGTACATCACAAGGCTGCTTCAGGGTGCAGAACATGTTAGGATTTCTGATGCTTCTAAGGAACTAATTCACAAGTTTGGAGCATGGTTTGTATAGTTTCCTACTTTCTCTTACATTAGGATTAATGGTTGTCCAAGAGCTCCTTACATATTTCCAAGATATCCTATGGAACACATCATCCATTTGGAGTTTACAAGGAAAATTTCTACGTTTCATGAAATTGTAAAAGGGGAAATGCACAAAATAGGTTTTGGTAATGAATTCCCACTCAGGATTGGAGGTCAAGAATCTTGCCCTTCCTTGGCCACAACATATTTTTCTAAGGAAGAGATGGGCACTTTCAACCTGCCCTTACATACTAAGAGGCCTAGATTTGACAGAACAAATGGGGCTCAAAAGAAGGCCAACAGGGAATTCAGACATAAGGATGACCTTGAATATTATTGGGCCAACTGTAAGGATGAAATTGAAGTTTTGAGGAGGAAATTATCCTAGTTACCTACTAATCTTATCAGACTGTATAGTATTAAGGCCATCCCATCCTTAGGCAGACAAGAATGAGGATGAGGTAACCCCTCAGGATTATAACATTCAAATAATTAATTTGGGGCCTACCTCTAAAAGATAGAATGCAGAGGAGTTTAAGGGGTCTCCTGGTGCAATTTTGGAAAGATTGGATAAGGAGGAGCAGGCCAAGGAAATATTGGGAAAAGAAAATGAGGATTTGAAGAAATATCTATGAGACCTCATGAATCCCTTTCAATCCATTGACCAAGCTAGTTCTTCTTCATCAACGGGAGGTCTTCTACCTTAAGAAACAATTAGTGAGCTTGAAAGAATGAAGAACTCTACATAGACTACACATGGATGGCTACAAGGAGTAGGGTTTAGATGAGATAACATGATTAAGGAATTTTGTCAACTTGTGGGGATGCTCATATATTATTTGAGCAGGTGTAGAATTTACTGGCCCAAAATAAACATGATGTAGATCTCCTCCTACAGAAAATAAACACAATCATTTTTTATACTGAGGAAAAACTAATAAGTGATGGAATTCTACCTTCCTCAAAAGTTTTAGAACCTTGGGAGTGGTATGAAGCCCTATAGATCAAGCAAAAAATTCTAAGGAAAATTCATAAATAGGGTTAGCAAGTAGAGAGTGCATTAAATAACATTCATAATGGCTACATCTCATTCTTTGTGGTAATGACAGGGATGAAGAAGTTTGCACCAAAGAATTTGAGCCTCGAACAATTAAGGAAATGTTGGCATGAGGTTTATACTTCAATTGATGATGGCCCCATCACCACCCACCATTTGGGTGATGCAACTACCTATATTGCTGTTATGGATAGGTTTCAGGATCTCAAGATAGACTGGGACAAGGTCATCAAGGAATCAAGGGAGGAGATTAATTCCATTGAGAGAAGATTTAAAATATTGATTGCTCCATCATTGGCCAACTTAGAAAGGATATTTCTTATGGTGCAAGATAAATTGGGTCAAGAGAAGGACAAAGGGGCAACTAATGTATGATGGCATCAAGATTTGTGCTTCCCATTTAACTAGGGTCTTCTACATGGACCTCTACATGCATTGGGGCGATCAACATTGGATAATCTAGGATGACTTGGAACATGCCTCAAGCATTAAATGCTTGGAATATTATTTTATTAAAAGAATTTTGGTCGACCTGTTTTGGGTCGCCCTTCTTTGTGACCCTAATTGAACCGACCTTATGTAAAACTTCTATAAATGGGGTATTTAGCCTCATTTGAAGGGGTTAGAAAGCTAGATTTTGAAACAAGGTAAGTGATAGAGCAAGACCTAGAGTTAGGAGATATTTTATTTTGAAAGCAAGTGTTGTTACATAGAATACTCAAATTGTTGCAAAATTTGGTGATTCAATATAAGTAAAGACATTATTCTTTGGTGTTCTCTCTTGTATTGTTTTATTTGGCATGGTTCTTGTTATTCCATCTCTTTGAGATTTCTTTGAGATTTATTAGTTTCATGTTAGATTTTAATTTTAGATGTGATGTAGTGGTGTTTATGGTTTGATAATTGAAGTGTCTGAGCAATCCTTGGTCCATATTTTCAGCAACTTGCTGATTGTGAGTTGTTGTGTAAAGTTAGCCTAGCCTAATATTTGTGTGTTAAGTTCAATTGTGGGTATTTATTCATTTCAATTGCAAAATTGGGTGGATTTGAGTGAATGCTTCATGATCTGAAAATATTTAATTCCTCAGAAGATTGCACTATTTTTGTGAGATTGCAGATTGAATCTAGGTTAAACAGGAATCGGTTCTGAGGGATTGGTCCACTTTGAGGGTTTAATCATTTACATTGTTGGTCTTAGAATTTAGTTTAATTTTATAATTTATTTGAAACCCTGCTTTTTTGTTATTTCTTTAAAATTTGGGTTAAACTTAGGAATCCAAGTATCATCATATTGCAAGATTTGATAAGTTTATGAGTTCCAACATTTGTTTTGTAAGGTCCCTTTGTGATTATCAACATTTTCATAGTTATCAATGAGTTGTTCCACTGCATTGTCAAGACCTGACATTAGAGACCTTGGGGTTATCTCTTGAGGCTTGTTGATAGAGATTTACCTTTGAAGAGAGATAGGATATCATATTTTGTCTGATTTTTTATTGTGTAGAAAACACCATCAACAGGGACCAACTCAAGTATCTTCTCTTGGTGGCTCTCAGTATTATGTTACATTCATTGATGATGCAACTAGGAAGGTATGGATTTATTTCCTTAGGCAATAATTTGATGTATTTGAAACTTTTTAAAAATGGAGAAGCTTGGTTGAGAATGAAATGGGTAAAAAGTTAAATATCTTAGATTTGATAATGGTGGTGAGTATTGTAGAAAAGAGTTTGAACATTATTGTTCCTCTAATGGTATTTGTAGGCAAAAAAGGTTCCAAGGACATCACAGGAAAATGGAGTGGTTGAGCACATGAATAGAACAATAATGGAGCGTGCACAGACTATGAGATTACATGTTGGGTTGCCTTTAAACATGTTGGAAGAGGATATAAACACTATTGTTTATTTAATTAATAGAGGTCCCTCTTATCCTTTGGGTTGTGGTATTCCAGAGGAAGCATGGACAGGTAAGAAGGTGAGTTATTATTTTCTCAAAACCTTCAGTTGTGAAGCATTTGCACATGTAGATTTTGAAAATAGAACCAAGCTTGATGGAAAATTAAAGAAATGTATATTTGTTGGATATGGCATTGATGAATTTGGTTATAGGCTTTGGGATTTTGAAAATAAGAAAATTGTGAGAAGAAGGGATGTCATATTCAATGATAAAGTAATGTACAAAGATCAGTTGCAACAACATGAGAAGAAAGAAAATGATTATGCAGTGCTAGATGATACTCCAAACAATGATGTTATAGTGGTTCCTCATGCTCTGCAACAACAACAACAACAAATACCACAAACTCTAGTGAATATTAGATGATCTTCAAGGATAAGTAGACCTTCAGAAAGATTTTCTCCTTCTTTGTATTCTATTTTATTAACTGATGCTGGTGAACTAGATTTTTATGATGAAGCTATACAGGTGGATAGCAAGGTTCAATGGGAGCATGGAATGGAAGAAGAAATGGAATCCTTGCTAAAAAATAAGACTTGGGAATTATGCAAGTTACCTCCAAGTAAAAAGGCGTTACCAAACAAATGGGTTTATAGGTTGAAAGAGGAGGATGGAGGTAAGAAAAGATTTAAAGCCATATTAGTTGTAAAGGGATTTTCACAAAAAAAGGGTATTGATTTTGATGAAATATTTTCTCCAGTTGTTAAAATGACTTCTAATTGTACAGTTTTAAGTATTGTGGCTACTGAAGATTTGCATTTAGAACAGCTTGATGTTAAATCTACTTTTCTCCATGGTGATTTGGAAGAGGAAATATATATGGAAAACCCACAAGGATTTGAGGTCAAAATTAAGGAGAAACTAGTGTGCAGATTGAAGAAAATTTTATATGGCTTCAAGCAAGCACCTCGACAATGGTATATTAAATTTGATAGTTTTATGGCTGAGCAAGGCTACAATAGGTGTAATTCAGACCATTTTGTTTACTTTAAGAGGTTAGCGGAAGATAGCTACATTATTTTATGTTTATATGTTGATGATATGATTGTAGTGGATTCTAACATGGTTCACATAAAGGAGTTGAAACAACAGTTAGAAAATTCATTTTCTATTAAGGATTTGGGGGCAGTAAAACAAATCCTTGGTATGAAGATTACAAAAGATAGGAAAAGCAAAAAATTGTTTCTATCTCAAGCTGATTATGTTGAAAAGGTGTTGCAAAGATTTCATATGGAGAATGCAAAGCTGTCAACACACCTTTTCCAAGTCATATCAAATTGACTAAGGATATGTGTCCAAAGACACAAGAGGAGGAAGAAAAATTGTTCAAGGTACCATATGTTTCAGTTGTAGGCAGTTTAATGTACGTCATGGTATGCATGAGACTGGATATTGCACTTGTTGTAGGAGTTGTTAGCAGGTATATGAGTCATCTTGGCTTTGAGCATTGGAATGCGATAAAATGTATTCTCAGGTACTTGAGAGGTACATCCAATAAATGTTTATGTTTTGGGGGCTCTAATACAAATTTAAAAGGTTATGTTGACTCAGATTTGGTACGGGATATAGATACTAGGCGAAGTACCATAGGTTATGTATTTATAGTTGGTGGGACAACAATGAGTTGGATTTCTCGATTGCAAAAGGTGGTTGCTTTATCCACCATGGAGGCAGAGTATGTTGTTGCAACAAAGGCAAGAAAGGAGATGATATGGCTGCAATTTTTCATGGAAGAGTTAGGAAAACAACAAGCTTAAAATCACTTGTTTACAGACAACCAAAGTGCTACACATCTTGCAAAGATTTTTTCCTTGCACTCTAAGACCAAACACATACAACTGAGATATCATTTCATTTGGTTGGTGTTGGAGGATAGATAGGTAAAGCTAGAAAAGATACATACAGATGCCAATCTAGCAGATATGTTTACAAAGGCAGTGACAAGGGAGAAGTTGAGCCCCTCTTCAGATTTGGTTGGTCTTCATGGTTAAAAGTATAACAAAGCAGCAAGGTCCAAGGTGCTTATTTCCGATGGAAGTTTTAAGTACAATGGTGTCATCTAGTATCAGTCTACAAGTGAGATATTGTTGGTATGTGGTGACTAATCATGCTATACTGTACACTCTTCATGTATCCTCACCACGGTCTAGGGCTGGGTTGGGCCTTAGGTGGGGGCTCAAGGGCGGCAGCCCCTGATAAAAAAAAAAATCACCTTTTTTTTGCTTTGTCACTGAAAAAGAAAAAAGGTTGACTTTATAGAACCCTAATTTCTAGAAGCTTCTAAAAGATTTTTATAAGTAGTTGGAATGGGGAGTTGTAGCATGGCATTATTCAAAATATTGTAATATGTTTTTCACTGGATAATAAAATCATTGGATGGTTTTGGTTTTGTGGATGTAGCCCAAATTAGGTGAACCATATTAAATTCTTTGTGTTGTCTTGTTTCTGCTATAATTTTATGTGTGTTTTATTTCTCTATTTTATTGATTAAATCTACATTTAACTTGTTAGATATATTCCTTCTAACCCTAACACATTAGGTGTGTTATGTCTTTTTTGTCATGAATAAGGCTTGAAACCCTGTTTGGCCTAGTTGGCCTAGTTGGGACAGAGTAGAAGCATGAATTTGAGAGATTTCTTCCAAAAGAGTTATATGAACTATTGAGATATGTTTGTGTATGCCTTAAAGGATATCTTAAAATATATTTCGTTAGTGGGTTCAGTGAGTACAAGTTAGGGTAGATTTGGTCAAGAAACTAGGTTAGTAGACGTACAAGTGAAATTGGATGAATTTGTGAAGAATTGTTGAGATAAGTTTTTAAAGGTTGCAAAGTTGTCTCTAAAGACTTAAATTATGATTGCCTAAATGTTTTGGACCATGTATTGCATCAATTGAGAAGGTAGGGGTAGTGTATGCCTCATAGAATGGGGTCTCATGGTGATGTAGTGTATGCCTCATATAAATGGGGTCTCATAGTGATATACATCACCATGAGACCCCATTTCTATGAGTCATATGTTTCCCCTACCTTCACAACCCTACCGCATTGGCAAGCTAGTGAGTGAGATCACTATCTTGCCAAGCTCACTAGCTTGTCAATTCTACCACATTTTTCATACATTTATACAAAAACATTATTGTCAAACAATTCAAATGCTTTGTCCATGCTTCCATTTTGAGCCATTATTCCAAGATAGGTTGCACCTTTCCCCATGTTGCTAACTTAGCCTTGACTAAAGAGTCTTGAAATAGTGGAGAGAAGGGTTAGAATCCCTTGTAGGTAGACTAATCAAGGAAACATTTAAAATATATCACAACATAAGTGATCAGGTAGATTTAGTGATGAGGTAAATTTAGAAATAGAGATGCAAACCAAAATAGTTTGAAAGATCTATCAATGTGGGAGGAGTATATTCCAATTTTTAGAGACATATATGGAAAATTTGGTAGCATAGACAAGGAAATCAACTGCTTGGTATAACTATTTGACAAAATACCTCAATGAAAGTGGTGCAAGAACACCTTGTGCATTTTATGCCTCTATAAGGAAATTTTGTAAAATTTGAAATCTCCACTCATATAAAGCATGTAAAAAGGTCATTTTGATGTATTTGAATCAGTTGATTAGGTCACTTGGTGGGTTTATGTTCAAAGTATTGAAAAGTGCAAAATCTTGTAATAGTTGTTGTGTTGCCAAAAAGTGAGGACTTTGTCATTTTTCTCTCATTTGGGCCTTTTCCTATGGACTTTGGACCATTTTCAGCCTATTTTCACCCATTTCCAAGCCTTGTGCAGAAGTGTTGTAAAGTGTTGTAAGAAATTTTCATGCTCTCCTAGGCTTTTCATCACTTAATCAACTGATAATGACCCCTTAATATGCATACACGTCCTATTTTAGTGTGTTTTATGAAGACAAACCCGAAGAACATAAATAATCACACTTTAATTACCGACCACTTAAAAATGCCTAGGTGGACTAGGGCGACCTAGTCCCACTGAAGCTATTTTTGAGAAATCTTGGTAGATTTGGATACCCTTTTGGCTAAGACGAGCTCCAAAACAATTTTCCAGAATTTGCTTGAAGAAGGACTAGGTCACCCCACTTGGCACAAGTGTCTCTTTCAACTTCAACATCAAATTCAGCAGCATTTCTAGCCCCTACAAGATTCCAGGAGAACATACCTTCAATATTATCCATTTCTGTAATAGTTTATGTATATTTCTTAGGTTATTTTGTATATGCTTGTATATCTCAATGTGTTTTCTAGAACTTTACATTTCATAGATTAGATTAGCATCTCTTCATTTCAATTTTTTGCCACACATTCACACACACCTCACAAACCCCCAATCCAACCTATCTTTGAATGTTCACCCAAAAAGCATATCACCAAAGAGGAAAGAGAGCCATTTCACAATCAAGTGCTCCGTAGGTGAAAAAACCTAGGAGCCTAATTAGGGAATCCTATTTCCCTTATTTGTATATGTTTTTGGTGGTTTAGTTGTCAACAATGCAAAAATATAAAATTGCAAAATTGCAAAAATCGAGAAGCTAAAGAGTCTTAATAACTGAGGGGGCAGTCAAGAAAAAATTTGTAAACACCTTTTTAAGAGATTTTGTAATCATTTTTGAGTGTTCTATATTGTGTGTGTGTGTTGGTAGAACAGAGGAAGGTGAAAGACAAGAAGAAAATCAAGAAGAAACTATGTTTTATGTTGAAATTTCAATATTTTATTGGTAATTCTAAGTTTCAGACCATTGTACAGACCATGATTTGAAATTTATTTTAAATGTTAAAGGCATGAGGTAATAGAAACCTGCATCTTGTTTGATTGAATTTTGTTAAGATTTGTGAGTTTTATGGACATTTTAGTGTAGACGGGTCTGAAACCTTGTTTTGGGGTTTTAAGACACTAAAAATGCGTTTATTCTTATTATCTCGGTGGTTTTTCTTGAAACTAAGTGGAAAGAAGGATATTAGCTAGTTTTAAATGTTTAATAAGGATTCAAGAGTTGGGGAGATGATTGGAGTGATTTTGAGTTGTTGTCCTAGATGTTTCCTTACGAGTTTTGACCTAAATGGAGGTTTCAAGTAAGAGTCTGATCAAATAACAGTGGTAAAGATTGGGAGTTTGTTTTTAAAGCATGTGCATGCTATTTCTAAGGTGTTCCAAGTGTTGGTAGAGTGTGGGGTGTTATGGAAGCCTGAGTTTCAATAAACCCTCCTTGGTTGCAAGCCTATTTGGCTTTAAAGTTGAGTTCTAAGCATTTGGTGAGTAAACTATTTGTAGCTCCACCCAATATTGTGAGAATGGTCTTTGGGTAGTTGGCCTAGTGTGTTGGAATTGAAATTAGTGATGGGTAAAAGGATTTGAAGGGTGTCTCTTTGGGAAAGTGTCCTAAATGGCCTTGTTGTCTTAGCGGAGCAATGCTAGTTTGAGTTGTTTCTTCCAAAAGAGTCTATAGTGGTTTTGACATATGTTTTAGATCTTGGAAAAAGTGTATCCAAAAAGGTTTTTATAGTCTTGATTGGTGAAATGATTCAAAAGATATGAGTGGCAGTCCCCTATGGAAGGACTACTAGCTTGTAGGTGGTTTGGAGTAGTGTTGCTACAAAATGGTGTTTCCCAGTAGTTTGAGTGGTCAACTTGTGTATGGTTTGTTGTCTTAATCTTGTTAGATGCCTTATAAGATTCATACAAAGACCTTAAACCCTTGGTGTGGATTGGAGACCTTGGAAGCCTATTCCTTTGATTAGACTTTATCACTGTGTTAGGGAGTCAATCAAGCCCTAGTCTTTAATTCTTGTCAATTTTTTTGTGTGGCCATTGATCCTCTGCATCAATTTCCATGCAAGAAATGGTGCCTATAGGTTAGGGTTTGGTGAAATGATAGTGGTAAAGGCTTGGAGGTGGTTTGGTTACCATATGCAGTCATATACAAACTGAGTACAATAAGTTGTGAAACTGATGATATTGTGTTATGAAAAGGTGATGTTGATTTGTTCCTATTAATATGATGATGGTTAAGAAGACTTTAGGCCTTGTAAAGGTTTGGATTCAAGATTTGTTTTTTTAGTGCTTTATAGCAATGTGGAAACAAGGTGCAAATTGGTGTCTTGGTGAGAATGTTTGATGACTAGAGTGATTCAGAGTTTTCCAATGATATTTTTGTTTTGAACCAATCAAGATAATGATGTTCAAGGTGCTTTTACGATCTATGGTGAGTTGGTAACCTGATTTGGTAATTTGGTGCCTTTTAGCAAAGTGAAACAAGTTACAAAGTTGTGGATTTTGGTTGAAAGTTTAAGTGAATCTTGGTTGAAATTTTACTGATCTTCTTAGTTTGGGATTAGGGTTAGAATTATCCTTGAAGTTTTTGGAATTGTGTAGATGCTCTGCATTAGAAAGCTTTGGAGAGTGGTATGCACATCCATAATAAAGGATTGAGAGATGATTTTTTTTTCACTTCCTTCAAACTTATGTCATATATATGTGTATACAAAATGTGGAAGCATACACAAGGTAAGTTAATTGTTAAATAACAAAATTCCTCAAAGAGATGTGGTTTAAAAATGTAATTGGAAAGTGTATAGAATTGTGTAATTTAAAATATGCACTCACAACCTAAGGTTATAATGACAAACAAACAGTGATCAACATGGAATATGAAAAATTAAAAATTTAAACCAAGCCATAATAGAATGAAAGAAAATGTGTAAAGACTTCACATACCTAAAAAACCAGAGTTTTAAATGAAGGAGTTCAGCCAAATTATGTATCTTTTTCTTCTTCTTTCTTCAAAATCCTCAACAATTTGACTTTTTCAAAGCTTGTTCCCCTCCAAACTTCAATTGTATATCACTTTTAAATGGAATTCAGACTTAAATTGATATTATATGCCTTTCAACATGAAAAGTCTACTATTTCATGCAAAGGTGGTGGAAAGATCATGAAAAAGGTGGTGGAATGTGAAAAAAATGTACACACTTCACAACATCATCAAAAAGCTACTTTTTTCAAAGCATGCACATAACCAAGAGAATATGCAAAATGTGGGCCTTGAGATCACTGATATATTAAATTTTCTTATAAATTTTAGAGCAAGCAAAAATGTGCTCATGTTATAATGCAAGAACATTATTTCTTGCTAAAAACAATCACATCTCCACTTCTTCAAAATGTGCTACCATTATGAGAAAGTTGTTCTTTATAGATTTATTTTATCTCTTTGTCTATACCCTCTATACCCTAATTATATCTCTCCCCTATATCCTCTACCCTTTATCTCTCTACCACTCCCTCAGTCTCTCTCTCTCAAGTCTCTCCCTCCTACCCCCTATCCCTCTCTCAACTCTCTCTCACTCACTCACTCCTTCTGTCTCTCTCCCCTCTACCCTTATACCCTCTATCCTCTACCCTCAACCCTCAAATCCTAATTATATCTCTCTCCCCTCTACCCTCTACCCTCAACCCTTATACACTTATACCCTCAACCCCTTTACCCTAATTATATCTCTCTCCCCTCTACCCTTAACCCTTATACCTTCTATCCTCTACCCTCAACCCTTAAACCCTAATTCTATCTCTCTCCCCTCTCTCCTCTACCCTATCTCTCTCTCTATCTCTCTCTTGAGTCTCTCCCTCCTACCCCCTCTCCCTCTCTCAACTCTCTCTCTCATTCACTCACTCCTTTTGTCTATCCTTTAACCTCTATCTCTCTCCCACTCCCTCCCTCTCTCTCTCTCAAGTCTCTCTCACTCACTCCTTCTATCTCTCTCCCCTCTACCCTCTACCGTTAACCCTTATACCCTCTATCCTCTACCACCAACCCTTAAACCCTAATTTTATCTCTCTCCCCTCTACCTTCTACCCTTAACCCTTATACCTTCTATCCTCTACTCTATCTCTCTCCCACTCCCCCCTCTCTCTCTCTCTCAAATCTCTCCCTCCTACCCCCTATCCCTTTCTCAAATCTCTCTCTAACTCACTCACTCCTTCTTTCTCTCTCCCCTCTACCCTTAACCCTTAACCCTTATACCCTATATCCTCTACCCCCAACCCTTAAACCCTAATTCTATCTCTCTCCCCTCTACCCTCTACCCTTAACCCTTATACCCTCTATCCTCTACAATTTGTCTCTCTCCCACTCCCTCTGTCTGTCTGTCTCTTTCTAAACTCTCTCTCTCATTCACTTACTCCTTTTGTCTATCCTCTACCCTCTATCTCTCTCCCACTCCCTCCCTCTCTCTCTCTCTCAAGTCTATCCATCGTACCCCCTCAACCCTTAAACCCTAATTCTATCTCTCTCCCCTCTACCCTCTACTCTTAACCCTTATACCCTCTATCTCTCCATCCTACCCACTCCCCCTCTCTCAAATATCTCTCTCACTTAGTCACTCCTTCTATCCCTTGAAAGTTAGGTTTCCAATTTCACCGAATTGGTAAGCTAGTGGGTGAAATTGGTATCCTAACTTGGCATGTTTGAAAGAATGGGTCCAAGAAATGGGGTCTCCCATTGATGGGGTCTCCTAGTGATTTACATCAATGGGAGACCCCATTTCTTGGACCCATTTTTTCAAATAGGCCACTATAATGCCAATTTCACCGAATTGGAAAGCTAGTGGGTGAAATTGGCATCCTAACTTGGCCTATTTGAAAAAATGGGTTGAAGAAATTTGGTCTCCCATCACCGGGAGACCCCATTTCTTGGACCCATTTATTCAAACAGGCCACTACATTGCCAATTTTACCGAATTGGCATCCTAACTTGGCCTATTTGAAAAAATGGGTCCAAGAAATGGGGTCTTCCATCACTGGGGGACCCAATTTCTTGGACCCATTTTTTTAAACAGGCCACTACATTGCCAATTTCACCGAATTGGCAAGTTAGTGGGTGAAATTGGCATCCTAACTTGGCCTGTTTAAAAAAATGGGTCCAATAAATGGGGTCTCCTTAATCCTCTATACAATCAACCCTATACCCTAATCCCTCAACCGTATAGGTCGTCAACCCTATATGCTCAATTCTCAACCCTCTACCCTATAAATTGGATCCTCAACCCTCATATATATTTGTCCCTCCATCCTCTTCTCTCCTTATCTCTATCTCAATTCTCCCTCCATCTCTCTATCCATCCATCCCTCCCTCTCTAACCTGATCCCTAAACCCTAATCCCTCAACCCTAAACCCTTAATCCCTCAACCCTTAAACCCTAATCCCTCAATCCCTATATCCTCTACCCTAGATACATTGGACCCTCAACCCAATCCCCAAGTCTATATTCTCAATCCTCTACCCTCTCTAAAACTTTCAACCTTTAAACTCAACAAACCCTTAAACCCCCCACCCTCAATCCTCTACCCTCTACCCTCAACCCTAATCCCTCAACCCTTAAACACTTAAACCCACTTAGTAAACTCTCTACCCTAATCTCTCTACCCTCTTGACCCTTAATCCTTCAACCACTATACCCTCTACCCTATACATTGGACCCTCAACCCCAACCCCCCAACCCTATACCCTCAACCCTCTCCCCTCAACCTTAAACTCCCAATCCTTAACCCTTAAACCATCTACCCTCTATTGGGTTAAACTAGCTCTTAGGTTAGAGTTAGTGGATTAACCATAAGTGGTTTTGAGCCCATGGTTTTTCATGTATGGAAGTCTATATAATGGCTTGGTGACTCCATTGTATGTGTGGCTGGTTGAAGCATCTAGGCTCAGCCCGGTTGGGGTTGAGGGTTAATATGAAGATCTTCATTGCTGGTTTTTCCTCGGTTTGGGGTTTTCTAGGGTAAATCATTGTGTTTTGATTGTGTTCTTGTTCTTGTTCCAAGCCTATTTGTATTCTTCTTTTATTCTTCATCTAGTTTATTAACAAGTGGTATTAGAGCAAGGTTCTGGGATTATCTTTTTGCTTGCATGTGTAGGTTTGTGAGTTGCATGTACTTTCATGTGTGTTGCATGTAATTGCATGGACTCACATGTGGCTTGCTTGTTGATGCATGTAAGGTTTCCCGGTGTTTAAGGTTTTGGATATTTCTTCCGTGAAGATTTCTTAGCCTGACAAGCTTGAGGAATTTTGAAGGAATCAGTTGAAGATTGAGCCTTGGAGAAGTATTGAGCAATCAGATGGATGCATTGATGAAGAAAGGATAATGGGAGAATTTTGAGCATGTGTGTAACTTGAATGTTAGCAAAGTGATGCTTTGAATGCGCTCATTCTAGTTGTGATGGAGGTCTTGTTTGGATTTCAATATGAAGTTGGATTTCTCTCAATTTTGTCAAGACAGGAAGTTGAGAAAGTTTGTGCAAGATTGGTCATGGTTGTTGATGTAGAAATGTTTCCTAGTTAAATTCATTGTATGTAGGTGCCCACAGCCAAGGCTGGCTATAGCAAGAACAATTTTGTAATGGAGTTGTATGTAAATTTTTTATATATGTATATGGGCTGATGGTTGTAAGACCTGTCATGGATTGCTCGATCCCTAGAAGAAAAGGCCTGGTATGTGCTTGTGGATGGGGGGTTCGGTGCTAACCCCAAGACCAAGTTTAAAGGGGAAATTGTTGGGTTAAAATAGCTCTTAGGTTAGAGTTAGTGGATTAACCATAAGTGGTTTTTAGCCCATGGTTTTGCATGTATGGAAGTTTATATAATGGCTTGGTGACTCCATTGTATGTGTGGCTGGTTGAAGCCTCCAGGCTCAACTCGGTTGGGGTTGAGGGTTAAAATGAAGATCTTCATTTCTATTTTTTCCCCGGTTTGGGGTTTTCTAGGGTAAATCATTATGTTGTTATTGTGTTCTTGTTCTTGTTCCAAGCTTGATTTGTATTCTTATTTTATTCTTCATCTGGTTTCTTAACACCCTCTACCCTCAACCCAATTCCCTCTACCGTCAACCCTTAAAACCTTCAACCGAGTTAGTAAACTCTCTACCCTGATCCCTTAACCCTCAACCATTAAATCCTAATCCCTCAACCCCTATACCCTCTACCCTATATATTGGACCCTCAACCCTAATCCCCCAACCTTATACCCTCAATCCTCTACCCTCAACATTAAAACCTCAACCCTTAAACCTTATACCCTCTATGATCTACCCTATAAACCCTTAAAAACTCAACCCTAAACCCTAAACCCTAAACCATTAAACCCTAAACCCTTAAACCCTCTACCCTCAATCCTCTACCCTCTACCCTCTACCCTCAACCCTAATCCCTAAACCCTTAAACCCACTTAGTAAACTCTCTACCCTAATCCCTCAATCCTCTTGATCCTTAATCCCTCAACCCTTAAACCCTAATCCATCAACCCCTATACCCTATACCCTATACATTGGACCCTCAACCCTAATCCCCCAACCATATACTCTCAATCCTTAAACCTCAACCTTAAGCCCTCAACCCTTAAACCCTAAACCCTCTACCCTCTACCCTCAATCCTCTACCCTCTACCCTCAACCTTAATTCCTCAACCCTTAAACCCTTAACCCTACTTAGTAAATCCTCTACCCTAATCCCTCAACCCTCTTGACATTTAATCCCTCAACCCTTAAACCCTAATCCCTCAACCCCTATACCCTCTACAATTTACATTGGACCCTGAACCCTAATCCCCTAGCTCTATACTCTCAATCCTCTACCCTCAACCTTAAACCCCCAACCCTTAAACACTCTACCCTCTACCCTCTACCCTCTACCCTCAATCCTCTACCCTCAAACCTAGTCCCTCAACCCTTAAACCCTTAATTAACCCACTTAGTAAACTCTCTACCATAATCCCTCAAACCTATTGATCCTTAATCCCTCAACCCCTATACCCTCTACCCTATACATTGGACCCTAAACCCTAATCCACCAACCCTATACCCTCAACCTCAAACCCCCAACTCCTCAACCCTTAAACCATCTACCCTTTACCCTCAACCCAATACCCTCTACCGTCAACCCTTAAACCCTCAAACCCACTTAGTAAACTCTCTACCCTAATCCATCAACCCTCTTGACCCTTAACCTCTCAACCCTCAACCCTTAAACCCTAATCCCTCAACCCCTATACCCTCTACCTTATACATTGGACCCTCAACCCTAATCCCCCAACCTTATTACCTCAATCTTATACCCTCAACCTTAAACCCTCAACCCTTAAACCCTCTACCCTTAAACCTTCTACCCTATACCCTCAATCCTCTACCCTCTACCCTCAACACTAATTCCTCAACACTTAAACCATTAAACCCACTTAGAAAAATCTCTACCCTAATCCCTCAACCCTCTTGACCCTTAATACCTCTACCATTAAACCCTAATCCCTCAACCCCTCTACCCTAGATACATTTTACCCTCAACCTAAATCCCCCAACTCTATACTCTCAATATTCTACCCTCAACCTTAAACCCTCTACCCTTAAACCCTACCCTCTACCCTCTACCTTATAAACCCTTGCACACTCAACCCTCAACCCTAAACCCTAAACCCTCAACCCTTAAAACCTAAACCCTTAAACCCTCTACCCTCAATCCACTACCCTCAACCCTAATTCCTCAACCCTTAACCCCACTTAGTAAAATCTCTACCCTAATCACTCAACACTCTTGACACTTAATCCATCAACCGTTAAACCCTAATCCCTAAACCCCTATTCACTCTACCATATACATTGGACCCTCAACCCTAATCCCCCAACTCTATACTCTCAATCCTCTACCCTCAACCTTAAACCCTCAACCCTCTCCCCTCTACCCTATAAACCCTTAAACACTCAGCCCTAAACCCTAAACCCTAAAACCTCAACCCTTAAACCCTCTTTCCTCTACCCTCAACCTTAAACCCTCAACCCTCTCCCCTCTCCCCTATAAACCCTTAAACACTCAGCCCTAAACCCTAAACCCTAAAACCTCAACCCTTAAACCCTCTTTCCTCTACCCTCAATCCTCTACCCTCTACCCTCAACCCTAATCCCTCAACTCTTAAACCCTTAATTAACCAGCCTAGTAAACTCTCTACCCTAATCCCTCAACCCCTATACCCTCTACCCAATACATTGGACCCTCAACCCTAATCCCCCAACCCTATACCCTCAACCCTCTACCCTCAACCTTAAACCCACAACTCTCAACCCTTAAACCGTATACCCTCTACCCTCAACCCAATACCCTCTACCCTCAACCCTTAAACCCTTAAACCCACTTAGTAAACTCTCTACCCTAATCCCTCAACCCTCTTGATCCTTAATCCCTTAACCCTCAACCCTTAAACCCTAATCCCTCAACCCCTATACCCTCTACCCTATACATTGGACCCTCAACCCTCAACCCTAATCCCCCAACCCTATACCCTCAATCATCTACCCTTAACCTTAAACCCTCAACCCTTAAACCCGCCACCCTCTACCGTGAATCCTCTACCCTCTACCCTCTACCCTAGTTCCTCAACACTTAAACCCTTAAACCCAGTTAGAAAATTCTCTACCCTAATCCATCAACCCTCTTGACCCTAAATCCCTCTACCCTTAAACCCTAATCCATCAACCCCTATACCCTCTACCCTAGATACATTGGATCCTCAACGCTAATCCCCCAACTCTATACTCCCAATCCTCTACCATCAACCATAAATCCTCTACCCTCTACCATATAAACCCTTAAACACTCAACCCTAAACCTAAACCCTAAACCCTCAACCCTTAAACCCTAAACCCTTAAACCCTCTACCGTCAATCCTCTACCCTCTACCCTCAACCCTTATTCCCTTAACCCCACTTAGTAAAATCTCTACCCTAATCCCTCAACCCTCTTGACCCTTAATCTATCAACCCTTAAACCCTAATCCCTCAACCCCTATACCCTCTACCATATTCATTGGACCCTCAACCCTAATCCCCCAACTCTATACTCTCAATCCTCTACCCTCAACCTTAAACTCTCAACCCTTAAACCGTCTACCCTCTACCCTCTACTTATAAACCCTTAAACACTCAACCCTAAAACCTAAACCCTCAACCCTTAAAACCTAAACCCTAAAATCTTGTACCCTCTACCCTCAATCCTGTACCCTCTACCCTCAACCGTAATCCCTCAACCCTTAAACCCTAAAACCTAAAAT
>CM021109.1:4808215-4952665 GCA_007115665.2 Sequoiadendron giganteum
ACCCTCTACCATATACATTGGACCCTCAACCCTAATCCCCCAACCCTATACCCTCAATCCTCTACCCTCAACCTTAAACCCTCAACCCTCATCCCTTAAACCCTTTAACCTCTACCCTATACCCTATACATTAAACCCTAAACCCTCAATTCTCAACCCTCAACCCTTAATCCCTCAATCCACAACTCTCAAACCCTAAACCCTCAACCATGATACCCTCTAGCCTATACATTAGACTCTCACCCCAATCCTTCAACCATATGTACCCTCCACCCTAATACCTCAACCCTATACCATCAAACCAATACCTTCATCCATCAACCCTAGAGGTCATCAACTCTATACCCTCTATTCTCAACCCTCTACCCTATACATTGGATCCTCAACCCTCACATATCTATGTCACTCCCTCCTCTTCTATCCTTCTCTCTATCTCACTTCTCCCTCCATCTCTCTATCCATCCATCCATCCCTCTCTACCCTAATCACTCAAACCTTAACCTTCGACCCTTAAACCCTTAAACACTCAACCCTAAACCCTTAACCCTCAACCCTCAACCCTTAAACCCTAAACTCTGAAACTCTCTACCCTCTACCCTAAGCCCTAATACCTCAACCCTTAAACCCTTAAATCTAAGAAAAATTTCTACCCTAATCCCTAAACCCTCAACCCTTAATCCCTCAACCCTTAAACCCTCTACCCTCTACCCTCAACCCTCAACCCTTAAACCCTAATCCCTCAACCCCTATACCCTCTACCATATACATTGGACCCTCAACCATAATCCCTCGGCCTTATACCATATACCCTCAATCATCAACCCTCAACTATCAATTCTCAACCCTCAACCCTTAATCCCTCAACCCTCAATCCTTAAACCCTAAACCCTCAACCCCTATACCCTCTACCCTTTGCATTGGACCCCCAACCTAATCCTTTAGCCATATACCCACAAACCTACAACCTAAACCCTCTACCCTGAACCCTAAACCATTTAACCCTAAACCCTTAAACCTTCTATCCTATGCCCTCAACCCAACACCCTCTACCATCAACCCTAATCCCTCAACCCTCAACCCTTAAACCCTAATACCTTAGAAACCATCAACCCTATACCCTCAATACCCATTGCTTGGACTCTCTATCTATACATATCACCTCTCCCTCCATTACCCTCTCCTACCCTCTTCGTCTTTCTACGTACCTCTTGTTCAATCAATCCCTACCACCCTCTCTTGCTCCCTCTATCTATCTCTCTCTATCTCCCTCCCTCTCTCTCTCACTCCCTCTCCCTCCCTCTCTCTTAGGTATATCCCTCCCACCCCCTCTCTCTCTCAGGTCTCTCCCTCTGGAAACCTACCTAGGTAACTCTCTCTCTCTCCCCTCTCTCTATCTATCCCTCCCACCCTACCTAGATAAGTCTCTCTCACTCCACCTCCCTCTTTCTCTCCCTCTCACACCCTCTCCCTCTCTTAGGTCTCTCACTCACACTTCCTCTCTCTCCCACCCCCTCTCTCTCGCACTCCCTATCACTACCTACTTCTCATGTCTCTCCCTCTCACCCCCTCACACTCTCAAGTCTCTCCCTTTGGCACCCTTCCTGCATAACTCTCTCTTTCTCTATGTCTCTCTCTCCCTCCCCTCTCTCTCTCCCTCTCTCTCAATTATCTCTCTCCCACCCCCCCTCTCTCTCTCCCCCTCCCTCTCTCCCTGTATCCCTCCCATCCTACCTATCTAAGTCCCTCTCTCTCTCCCTCTCCCTCTCTCTCTATATCTATATCTCTCTCACTCCCTCTCTCTTAAAATCTCACTTCCACCCCCCTCTCTCTTTCTCTCTCTCCCTCTCCCTCTCCCCCTCCCACCCTACCTAGACAAATCTAGATCTCTCTCTCTTAAAATTCTCCCTCCCTCTAAATACATACATAAATACATACATACAAGCATAATACATATGTACATACAATCCTACATACATACAAGCATACATGTACATGTGTATATACACTCTTACATACATATAGGAATACATAAAATATACATGCTTTGATACATACAAGTATACATACATACATACATATATACATACATGACATACAAGTATACATGTACATAAAAACATACAAATATATAAACATACATTCAATAGAGTAGCATTTAACATTAAACAAGACATAATGTGAGCGTGTTATAACACGCTCGCATTATGTCTTGCTAGAAATGTTCCTCACAAATAAAAAAAAATCATGTCAAAACTGAGATATAACGCGAGCACGTTATATCTTGCTTTGGGAATCCCCAAGCATTGGGATTGGTATTCTCCTTGGAATACCAACCCAAAGGCTTGAAGGGCATTCCCAATGACCAAAGATGTGTTTTTTCAAATTCTACAATATTTCACATAATCGGGTTTGTGTTCACAGTTAGGATTGCACGTGGTTCAATATCAAACAAATCACACATCTGGGTAATGTTAGGTTCTCTCTTAGCTATCCAACGATGTAATTATTTTCAAGTTTTAACAATGTTAAGACTTTCATCCATAATTTATTTTGTTTGTGTGTCTCTTTTTTGGCAAAAATGGCAAAAAACAATGTTTGGTGTTTTTTTCATTATAAATTAACCGTTCATCAAAATTTCAAATAAATTACATTTTTAGAAACTATACTTAATTCTACAAATTTAAAAATAAAATAAAATAAAAATTCAATTAGTTTCCAAAATTCTGTTTTTCAGGAAGTTGCTACTTAGAAAATTAGTAAAAAATCCAATATTCATTAAAAAATTATTAGAAAAATTGTGCATCAACTACATACTGTTAGCTACTTTTGACCGTTGCAATTTTAAAAATACTTTAAAAAAATTCACCGTACGAGGGTCATACAAGAGTTGCTATGCTATGTTTTTTTGACAAAAACAATGCCAATTTGTGTACGTCCCTCTTTTGAACCCCTTAATCTCAACCATCTTCAAAAAAAATTAGTAGTTTATAAAGTAGACTCGAAGCATTTTGATCCTTGTTTTTGTTCCATCTCAAAATTTTGAGTGTAACTATCCTCAATTTCACGTCCAAGTCAGTATTTCCCGATTTCAGAAAAAGTGGCCACTTAAGCCCCCTTTTTGGGACCCATATTTTTGCATTTACCCTTATATTCTATTTCAAATTCAATGTTAGAATCTCTTTTGTAATGGTTCATATGATGATGATTATGGGATATGTTAGCTAACTATATGGTTTTAATTATACACTATTAATGACATGATATGGATAATTCATAATGTTAGTTGGTCTGGTTTAATACTTCCAATTGTAATTATTGTCATTATGGTTTATGGGATCCTAGAACTGTGGTCATGGACCTTAGAGGACTTAGGTCAGAGTTCTAGTTAATGTTCCTTTATATCCTTTAACACGTTTTACTTTTTAAGAAAAAAAATTGTACCATTTTATGTGGAGTTAGTGTGTTGTCCTCTAGGGTCTTGTGGCAAGGCATTACATACCTTCACTAGACCTTGTATCAAACTTTCCTAAGTTTTTTTCATCTCTTTTGATATAAAATTTTCTTCCAAATACTCTAAAGTACTTGATAGTAGGAATCCTTCCATACCACAACTCATAGGGAGCCTTTGTGTTGTTTTATTTTTCTTGAACTCTATTAAGTACGTAAACAATAGTGTGTATTACTTCTCTCTAGTAGACTTCTTGTAGGTTAGCTTCTTTCATCATAGTCCTTGTAGGTTCTTGAATAGTCCTTTTCCCTTCAACCACTCCATTTTGTTGACGAGTCCCAGGGGTAGACAAGTGCCTCTTTATGCCATGATTCTCAGTAAACATGTTAAATTATTTGGAGGTAAATTCTCCACCTCTATTGAACCTCAAAATTTTGATTTTCATATCTAGTTCATTCTCAACCATAAACTTAAATGCTTTGAATCTATCTAGGGCTAATATTTTTCTTTAAGGAAAGAAACCCATGTTATTCTAGAATAATCATCAATCAAGAGCAGGAAATACTTGTCACCTTGAAGAATTCTCACTCTTGTAGGACCACAAATATTTGTATGCACCAAATCCTACAATTCAGTAGATGATTGCTCTTTACCTTTGAAACTTCTTCTTGTTTGGTTTCCAATCTAACAATCCTTGAAGATAGCATTGATAGGCTTTGTAATCTTTAGAAAATATCTCACTGCTTGAACTGAATTGATTCTTATCATATTATAAAAATTGATGTGACACATCCTCCTCTGCCATATCCAACTTTCATTGATTTGAGTCATACAATAGTGACTATCAACACCCTTAAGCTGATAAATATTCCCATATGTCCTTCCAATAGTAATCACAGTTCCAAACCCTTTTCTAATCTCACATCCATTATTATGAAACATAAGATTGTATCCTTTCCTACACATTTTTCCAATATTCAAGAGGTTATTCCTTAAACCCTTAACATAGTAAACATCATCAGTATTATGCTTGCCATAAAAACTAATTGAACCTATTCCACATATCTTAGCACCCAAATCATCACCAAATCTAACAATTCCTTCATCATAATTTTGAAGTTTAACAAACTTACTCTTGTTATAGGTCATATGATTAGATCATCCACTATCAATGATCCAATAGTTCTTATCCTATCTAGAATGAAAGGAAGATACCAAAGTACCTTATGTCTATCCTTTACCTCTAGAGGGGTTTCCTTCACACATCTTTTAGAGTTAGCAAAAATTGGTTTTATCTTTTAAAGCCATAAACAAGCACTCAACACCATCATCATCTCCATAGTTAGATTCATCATAAAAAATTCTTGCATCTTCTCTAACATAATAGCTTTTCTTAATCATCTTACATTTGTTCTTGTTTTTGTCATTCACAGCTTTGTTTGGATATGTTGAAGGATAGTGACCTATCTTTCCACAACTAAAAAATTTGAAAGTTAGTTTAAATTTATACTTATCGGAGGTTCCCTTTTTAATTCTTCTCATAAAGTTAGATTCCACATCATCAAGATCCTCCTAATTTTATTATTTACTCTTCTCTAATTTTCCAGCTGTAAAAGCAATCTCAACTTTTGCACCATTATTTGGACCAAATTCTCTTATTTTAAAACTAGTTATGGAGCCATACAAATGATCTCTAGTATAAGTATCAAAATTTGCAAATTCCTCAATAGAAAAAACATTATGACTATAATATTTAGGAGTGGTTTTGAGAATTTTCTTTACCACTTTTGATTCTTTTACTTTTCCACCAAGACCTCTAATGGATTTGACCACTTCATCTACCCTTTGCATGTAACTTGTAAAGTTTTCATCTTCAGACATCCACAAGTTCTCAATTGTGACCTTAAGATTCTACATCTTAGCTTGTTTAACCTTATCATATCCTTCATAAATTTTTTCCAACTTTGTCCAGATTTCTTCAGTAGTTTTCAGATTCATGACTTTCACTAAATCATAATTTGTAAGACTACTTAAGAGAGCATGCCTTGCTTTAATATTACTTTCATAGGCCTTGATTTTACCTTTAGTTCTTAGACCATTTGCAAGAAAAGTATATCCATTATGAATTGATTTCTAGATATCATATCCTAGATAACTTAGAAATCCTTCCATCCTTATTTTCCAGTATTCATAGTCTGTTCCATCAAAAATAGGGATCTCCTTCTTGTGTACCATCCCAGATCTACCTCAAGCGGTTAAGCTTTTCTCCAAGGAACTTGGATCTGATACCAATTTTTGAATTTACAAAACAACTAAGAAGGATGTGAATCAGTTGTACCTTAAAACTTCAAAACCCTCATTAATATTTATATCCGCATTCATTCGATAAACCCTTAATCTATTATAATGAATTAGAATGAAAGGAAAATAAAAAAAATGAAACACATCAACACCATACATAAGAGAACGCTAGATTTATGTGGAAAAATCAAGATGGGAAAAACCACTGTGAATTAGCTCACAATATAAGTAATATCAACATCGATTACAAAGTCTCACTACCAGAGGGCATGCTACCCAAAAAAAGGCTCACAAACAAAGGCTCACTAACAAAATAGAAAATAATATAGAGAAGGAATTTTGCATAGAGAAAACCATCTCAATGCAACAAAGAATCCACCACAATATCACCAACACCTTCGTAGTCTGATTGAATGATTGTAGAATCTTCTATTCACTGCATCCAATAATCCAACACTTGAAAGCTTGCATTGGACTTCTCAAATTCAAACTCTATAATTATAAAATTCACATCTATCACTTGGGTATGCGCAGGATCATCATGGGAAAAACAAGCCCTTAAGTGGCAATAAAATTCAGAAAATCGGAGTTGGGCAACTTGACATAGAAAATTGAATAAGTTATCTATATTATTTCAAAAATATGTAAGAATAGAATCTGTAGAAAATTGAATGTAGTTTCTAAACTACTAGGTCTATTTTTATTTTATTTTAAATCTATTTGGTGAAAATTTTAAATTTCAATGCAATAGTACTTAAATTTTAGGGAAAAAAATAAGTAGGTGTCTGTCTGACCACCCTAACCACAATAAAATGATAATATTTTTTTATAAGATTTTAGATATAAGTAGGGGACTCATGTCTCGATGTGATGCATATTTTTTTGTAATTTTTTCCAAGTAAATAATTAATTATGAATTTTTTATTACAACTTTTAAAAATAAAAAAACTCATATGTCTGACCACCTTAACTTGGTCAAAACTTCATGAAATTCAATTCTTTATTTTTTAATCCTATAGTATGTGAAGCATAGAATGTGACGCATGTTTTGGATTCAAAAAATGTGATACCATTTGAAAGCTATAGATTATTTTCAATTAGCCTATCAATCAGGACTTTAGTCGTAATTCAAATAGAAATTGAATAATAATTATTTATTAAATTCAAAGTAAAGCATAATTTATATTGGTGCAAATATGAGAATCTCCTTAAAAAACCCTTTTCGTTTCATCAATTTTGGGTAAAAAAAAAGTCATCAGCCACATGGGCCATCCTATCACTTAGATATCACCACTTTTTGGCCCATCATGATCCTGCACATACCCACTTCTCACACTTCACACACTCAATCCCTCAAAAACTCAACTAATATTTATATCATCTTCAACCTTGAAAATTTTCTCCAAGATTGGCTATGCACCTCAATCGTGTAAATTCAAATTAGGTCGGCACCCAAAAATTCTGGCGCTAGAAAGGAATGAGGGATGACAATGAAAATCCTTAGCTAGGACCTAAATCCATCCTTACACACCATTCCATTCTTCCATAAACAATGAAGCACCTTCACAAGTAGTGTAAACACCAAGGTCGACCATTACCTGTGTAAACACCATTAATCATTTAAGTACACACTTCCTTAGATCCAGCCACAACTCATGGGAAAAAAAATTCAACTGAACATGATCTGGAATATTCAACAAAAACCCTAAAATCTAACAAAATCCTTCACAACAATTTTCACCTGAAAAATGTACATACCCAATACATCTAGACAATGCTGCCATACATTGTAACTCAAAAAACCCCAAAGCACCAAACCTCAAACCACCTCAATTGAAGAAAGATACCAACACCATCAACTCCTTCAGATCCACAAGACCTAAAACATAACTATGGAGAAATGTAAATCAAAGAAATTTCTCTCAGACACCTCTCAAACACTTTTATAATGCACAATTCACACACTGGTGAACACAAATTATTCTACACAATGATCCAACACACCAAATTTTGGATATAACATCATTGAACAACTCTAATCAGTATATTTGAACCACATGAGAAGATCTTTAACCTAGAAGAAATGTGGAGCAAATAAAAAACACATCTCTACAACCCAGAACAACACTACAACACATTGTTTCCTCTTTTTATCAATTTTTCTCAAAATCAATTGGAAACCAAGTACCAAAGACACATCCTCATCATCTTCAACACCAATACATGTGTAGATAAAAGCTTATCAAAGAAACACTAGAGGCTAACACCAGTAGCTTTATTAATGACAACATAATGTAACTAATCAAAGCATAGACATCACTGATTATTCCCTCAATCATCACACAATTAACACCAATGACAATATAGGCTTGTTGACATAAATGAAAACACCAACATACTTGCAACATTTTTTTTGTCTACAAATCATAAGAAAAAATATATGCCTCATTATAAAAAACATTATAATAATAAACCTCATTATAATAATGAAAATGATCTTAGAAAGTATAACTCTTCTAAGATACCTCATTGCACTTATTGTAATAAGGGTGGTTGTTGGAAAAATACTTTTTTTAAAAACAAAAGTGGCATGCCACTATATATTATTATATTATAAATAAATATTTTTTACAAATCTTGGTTCAATGAGCATACCGACAGGAAAGAGCCGAGAATGAAACCTTTGGTTTTAGCTCGAAAATATTAGAAAAAAAACTATCCTACATGACCATTTATTTTGGTCATTTTACAAAGTTTAAATTTTCACAAAAACCTCCAAAATCATCTACCCAAGATTATGAAGTTGATTGCTAATGGGTGATCCCACAATAATGGGTTACACTTTTTGGCCAAACTTGACATTGAAATCAACATTTTTCACCAGATCTTCACTTCTGTACGCCTATAGAAGCTAAACCATTAAGAATTTGAAGATGAAGAAAACTAGTGATTTGTGATATTTTTTGTTGAGAATCTAATTATATTTTTTAAAAAAATTAAAAAATAAATTGTGAATTATTTTATGTAGTTTTTATTAACTTATTTTTTTTACTAAACATCATTTTCAAAAACTGATGCTTACTTTCGACTGCATAAATTTTTTTTATAGAAAGTATACAATTCTAATTTTTTAAATTCAGTGTTTTCACACCATTATCTAGGGGATGGATATTTTTTCATAGTTTTTTGTTGTATATATATTTTTTAATTAATTTTTTAATTCAGAGTAATTATAATTTGGATATATTATACTTTCAACTGCATAACATTTTTTGTATTAATTTGAATTAACTTATTCTTTTTTTGTTGGAATAAGGACATCAATAGCTAGTGTACACGGATTTTAAAGATTTTTTTTTCTCTTTTTCCTATTTTTTCGTATGTGTGAAATAAAGACCTCGATGTTCATTGAAAAACCTACATTCACAAGAAATAAAAAATAAATATAATAATAAAATTAAATATATTTAAAATTATACTTTTTGGGAAGCTTATAATAAGGACTACATGTTTACAAAAAAATAATTTTAAATAAATTAATTTGATCCCCTAAAAGGTAAATCAAAAGTGGTTTTTTATCAGCATTTTGATAGGTGTAGAGGAGACTCCATTATAGGTATGGTTTAAAACTAGCGGCTTTCTATCCAAGGGGGTTTGATATAAGTGGGTTTGATCAAACCCTCTTCAATTAAAACCCTAAAAATGGAACCTTTTTAAGGCTTAAATCATTATATTTTCTAAAAATATGTGATTTCAGCAAAAATCAGGATGTCCCAAAAAGTGTAACCCATTATTGTGGCAGCACCCTAACATAAAACCATATTCCCCAAAAGACCTTACATTTGAGCTTTAATCATAAAAAAACTTGGTTTGTGTAAAATGTCTTCATTTGCCACATTTTGAATTTTACTAGTTGCTTGTCAAAATTCTGAGTTCGTTTGCATGTAATTTACCAAAAATCCAACACCTCCAAACAAGTCTTTGCACATTTTAATTTACTCTTCCATCTGCATAATTTACATCAAGTTGTCTCCTTCTTCTTCATTACCTTCAACCACATTGTGAGAATTTAAAGCAATATTCATATCTGGAACAATACCCATCTCAACCCTGCTATGTAAACTTGCCCCTTGATTTTTATTCAGAGACATGTTGTGGAGAAAATTTTGTGCTACACCTTGTGAACTTGGGTGTGTTGTACTTTGACGATGATGCAAAAGAGGAGTTGCATGATAACAATTATGATGAAGCAGAAAAGAAGTATAGTGATAGTGGTTGTTGGAAAAATACCTGTTTCAAGAAGCAAAATGAGAAAAATCCTATGAAACAAAATAATCAACAAAAAAAAAAACCTAATAATCATAATTTTCATAACAATGCAAATCAATCTAGATGTGCTTTTACTTGTATTTTTAATGTTTCTCAACCTCTTGAATGGGTTATTGGTTTAGGCACATCTCAACATGTCACTTCATGTAAATATTTTTTTGAGTCTAGATGTAACTTGATATGTCTAATGTTCTTCTTCAACTTGTCAATAATCATAGTTGTAAAGTAGAAGCAATTGGAGATGTGAATGTTCCTAATGTAAAATTGCACGATGTTTTATATGTTCCTAAATTAAACACTAATTTTCTTTTAGTTTCTAAGATTTGTAAAGATTATAAAATATAATTTTATAAAGATATGTGCTATGTGATTGATCCAAAAAAAAACAAGGTCATTGCTAATGCTAAATTAGACAATGATAATTTATTCAAATTTAATAAGTTTTCTCAATCTAGATGTTCTGTAATATCTACCATTGATTTCAATGTTAGGTATGCAAGAATTAGTCATATCAATGCTACCAATATTGTCTTAATGCAAAAACAGAATATGATAGAAGGATTGCCTAGTATTTTTCCATCTAAAATTATATGCACATGATGCATGAGTGGTAACATTCATAAGGAGCCATTTCTACAAGGTCAATCATGGAGAGAAAATCATAAATTGCACCTAGTCCATAATGACCTTATGGGACCGATGGAGAATAACTCTATCTAAGGATCAAGGTATGCACTTAATTTTGTTGATGATTATTCTAGAAGAACTTGGATCTATTTTCTTCATAGTAAAGTTCAAGTTCTTGATATATTTTTTGATTTTCATAAATTGGTTGAAAGGAAAACTAATTTTAAAATCAAAATTCTTAGAATTAATAATGGTAAATAATATGTGAAAAATGCTTTTAATAGTTATTGGAAATCATTTGGTATTAAGAATGAGCTATCTGTTCCCTATACACCTCAACAAAATGGTGTAGCAAAAAGGAAGCATAAAACCATTATTGAAATGACTAGATGTATGCTACATGCTAAGAATATGTCTTATAAATTTTGGGTTGAAGCTATGTTTTGTGCTACTTACGTTATTAATAGGACTCCTACTAAAGCTTTAAAGGATATAAATCTTGAAGAAGCTTGGTCTAATAGGAATCCCAATCTTAAGAATTTAAGAATTTTTGGTCCAATTGCTTATGTTCACAAACCTAAACAAAAGAGGAAAAAATTAGATCCTAAATATTCTTATCATATTTTTGTTGGTTATGATGAATATTCTAGTTTATAATCCTCTTACTAACAAAGTTAAAGTTTCTAGAGATGTATGCATTTCTGGAAATGGTGTTCATGATTGTTTTAAAGTGCATAATGTTGAATCTTCTCAAAATAAAATTGTTGTTTGAGGATAATCCTCAAGTTGATATTCACTTATCTCTTACTCATAGTGATAGTGATGATGAAAATGTTGAAATTTATCTTCATTATTCTTCTTATAGTGATGATTCTCCTACATCTAAAAGAAAACCTAAATGGTTTTAAAAAAATATGAAGAAAGTGAGAATATTTTAGCTAGAATGAATAAATATAAGACTAGAAAGGAAAATAATTGTAATTATAATTTGATGTCTAACATTATGCAAATAAATGATCTCCTCAAACTTATGATCAAGCTAAAGATCAACCTTATTGGAAAAAGGCTATGCGAGAAGAATATGACACTTGATGCCAGAGAATTTGGGTACTCACACAATATAAGTCATCCAAGAATAATTTGACATTGATTTGGTATTTTTGATTCCTAAAGTTGGTTTAATTTGACTTCAAAGGTTGATCTGGAGGCAACTTGAGCACAGTAGAAGATCTTGACAAAATTGGAAACCTATTTGAACCAAGAAGGAAATTTTAAATTCAAGATTGTATATAAAGACTTCAATGTACCACAGTGGCTTCATTTGTTGAGGAAAATAAAAATAATGTTCCTAACATCTAGCAATAAAGAAATGCAGCATGAAGGGAAGATTCATGGAGTTGTTTCCATTGCAAAATGCATCATTGAGATTGTGAAATAATTTGGCCTATTTGAAAAACACAAAGAATGTGCTCAAATGGAGGAAAGACACTCATTAGGAAATAAATCCAATCTTAATATGAGCAGACTTGACAAATGCTAAATCTAGTTAATCACTTATTTTTGGAAAGAGGATCCTTCATTCTATGTTGCAAGCTTTGTCTTTTTCTTTAAAGAGAGGTTGAGTGATTTTATTAATGTGTTTCAATAATATGGAATCGTGCCATTTTAAAATTGGCATTTTGAATATTTAAACTAAAAAAATTAAAAAATTAAAATAAAAATGGGAGTGTAAAGGGGTGGAAAAGCATGAGACATGGCGTGATTGAGAAAAGAAGATCATTATGAGGAATACAAAACACAAAGGGTAGATTGAAGAGATTGGAAAAGGTCGATGGGAATGAAAAAAGAAGACATAAAGTTAAAACTATAGAAGGTTGCATAAAGGTAAAAAAAAGAGGGAGAGGAGCTTGTGCTTCAGGTAGGGGGCTACAATAATAAAAAAATTCAAAATTCAAATTACTTTCCAATGAGGGTGGCATGAGAGTGATGGAGGGTGTCTTCAAGAAATAAATGAGAATGGATAAAAACCTAAATGCCTCATGTATGCAGGCATTAATGAGTGTGTATAGGGAGTGGTAAATTAGGTTGCAATGAAAATTACATGGGAAGCATTAAGTATAAAATGTAATAAAAAATACATCAAGCTGTGATGGATAAGATTTGAAAGATAAAGGCAATGAAATTTTAATTTAATAACCATAGAAATGGAAAAGGATGAGGATACACTTGATATTTGAAGCCAATAAGGAGGGAATTGTCATTTTTTAGAGAGAATGATACATCTAACAAGAAGAATGAAATAAAAGGAAAAGGTATGCCACAATTATAAGGAAGGAGTCATAGTTATGCATAATAGAATTGAGCAGGTGAAAGGTCATTGCAAGAAGTGTGGAAAGAGACAAGGAAAAATTATGAGTAAAGTGGGGTGAATGTGTAGAGGAAAGAAACAAATAATAGTCAAGAGAGAAATTGAAAAATGTTAGAACAGAGGACCAAATGAATTGAAGATGGTATAATGTTTGCAAATTGAGGAAATTGAATTTTGTGAATACCTAAAATACTAAGAAGGGGAGTGAATCAGTATTCCATGAAATTAATTAACTTAAAATGCATTTAATAACATATTATTTAATTTATAGTAATGTAAGGAAACATTAAAAGCATGCACCACATCAATAGATAGAAGAACACCCGATTTTATGTGGAAAAACCAAAATGGGAAAAACAACAATGAGGATTAGCTCACAATATATTATAATCACTTACAAGACATTACAAAATGACTCACTACAAGGTGGACTCATTGTACATAGGAATCACTATCCAAAGAATAGAAGAAATGGATTACTGCCAGAGATTAAACTGATTACAATGCATCTACAACATTCTAAAGAAAGTTCCAATTAGGCTTAGAAATTTGACTTAACACACTTCATACTTCACCACTTATCAACCTCTTCACACTCTGCACTATTATACTTCACATCACATTCACATCACACTCATATTATCCATCCAATACTATATTTACCTTATATTTATATGCACAACATCCTCAAGAACTTGAAATTTCAATTAGGTCAGCCTAATTAGATGAAACATGCAACACCATAACCTATTGGCTCAAAATACTAACACACAATCCTGGTGAAGGGAACCAAAAAATGTAACACATTAAAATAGGTTGGTGTGACCTATAATAACTCCCATGAATATTATCCTTACATAACTCAACTCCACACGATCCCAAAATACTTATACGACACCAAATAGAAAAACTAGTAAAGTGATAACTGAATAAACCAACTATTCATCCACACCTTGACATGTGGACCATCAAGGTGATTTCCACTTTGAATGTACATTATTCATACATCTTTAAACACTTCCTCAAATCCACATATCATAATATTCATCCGTAGTAGAATGTGGAGCATTCCAACATACACTCTATACTACTAACTTTGTCACAACTTAGCAAATACTTTGTCAAAAATATTTTCAATTGTGAATGAAATAAAACCATGAAAATTTGGATCTAAACACACTAAACATGCATAATGAAATGATAAAATTATACATAGACGAGAGATGTAGACCAAAAAATTGGTTCACTGAACACATAACATACACACTAGGACTTAGCTGATTATTCAAAACATTTGGTCTTTTCTGGACCAATACTTCTGCATCTATACAATGGGTTGACCTCAAAGAAAACACCATATGCTATATTTCAACAATATCCTCAATGAAAAAAAACTTCCAACAATATCCCTCTTTGTCATTGATGGCAACACACTTAGCCAAAACTACTCCCTCTTTGACATCAAGGGCAAAGGGTGCCAAAAAGATATTTCTTTACTCTACTCTACTTCCCCTTATAAATATATTTACATCAATGTAACTCCCCCTAACAATATTATCGATTACCAAAAAATTATAAATACTTAAATAACACAACATCATCAAGTACTTTTGCATATGTACATTTGTCACGTATAGATAATATTGATTAATTAAATGCAATTATTAATTATGATATTGTTATTTAAATTGAAGTTAATTGATTATTTAAATCAAAGTTAAATTGAAATTCAAATTGAAGTGAAATTTAAATTTAAATGCAATTACAAATGATTCAAAATGTATTTTTATTTAATTTGGGGTTTGTCATTACTGATGAAAAATCGAGTGCAAGTGAACGGAGGAACAAGTGAACGTGATTGAAGGCAAGAACAACGATTAGGTAGAGTTGTTTTAGCCGTTAGAAATTTATGAGTATGATGGAATCACACACACTCACTTAGATAATATTATAATACATTTTTTTATTACTGTGTTTGCAAGTTTTAAATCTAGTTTTAATTTAATTTCTCAAAATTTGTGAAAAAAATACATGTTGATTTAAAATGACGAAATGGTTAAATATGAGGAAATTGATTTAAATTAAATGATTGGATTCCTTGTTTAGATATTTTATCATTGTTTGAAAATAAGATGCTTGTATTTTGAAATTTAAATGGAATTGGCTTTTTATTTCGGAATTTAATAAAATTTAAATGAATAAAGTGTTTTATAAATTTAAATTGTTTTTAATTGAAAATATGAAAGAGGAAAAGATTTAAATTTAGAAATTGAACAAATATCTTAAATAGAGTTATTGAAAACAACTTGGAAAACAATTCACGTCAAAATTGAAATTTGCATTCAAAAGAAACTTCAGTTTGACAGATGGAAGAAAATATCTTCAATCATTTTAAGGCAATCAAATTGAGAGAACTTGGAGTTTTAATTTGATCTGGAGATCATGCATGAAAAAGTGGATCTGAGTTTATGATATCTTTGCCATTTTCACATGAATTGAAAAGAGGAGTGAGAGATAATCCATTCTTGTGAAAGAGAGCTGAAAAACATATATGATTTGGGATTTTTTTTAACTTTCCATGCACGAGAAGGAGTAGAAAAATCTATGGAAGTGAACTTTGGAGAATCTCTATTCTGCACCATACACAATCACAGGGAATGCATTCACTCCCCATGCAGCACCAAAGGTTCCCCATTCACCTGCTCACCACATGCGATCAAGGAAGAGGAGGTAAATACCAGTCGAATACATCAGTCAGAGACGTGGCCAAAGAAGGCATGCACAGGGACCTCCACATACTTCCTACGCAACCTGTTAAGGAGACTTGAGAGCACGCGCAGGGACTGGTAAGAGGTGCGCAGGAACTCCCAAGGGTTATTAGAGAGTGTAGTTTTGTTTTTCCAAAACTGCTAGCCAGTCAAGGAGAAGGCTTGAAAAGGCGTAGCCTCTGCAAAGAGGAAGGGTGTAGAAATAGTGGAAGATAAGCCACAAAAATAAGGATAACATGTGGAGGGAGGAAGTGTAGAGGGAAAATTAGGAAGAATACAGAAAGAAACATCAACAATAGGAAAGAGAACATGGAAAGATCTGACAGAGGAATCAAGCAATAATCAATTATTAGGTAAGAACTTTAGAAGATCACAAACAAGAATCATGAATACAGTGAAATAAAATAGATTAAATAATATTCTTATTTTGAATTCTATTAAAACTATCAAAAATTATTTATGTCTTCTACAAATTCTATGTAAACTCTCGAACAGTAAACTATGAATTTCTGGGAAAACAAAACTCCATTAAACAAGTTCCAAAACATAAAATTTTAGAAAGAATTTGATTTGAGAACACTGAAACAACTAATTAAATGTAGGAAAAGATTCAATACAAAAAACATCATTTAAATTTAGATTCAAAAACGATCTTAAAAAAAAAACTTTATTTACTTTTGTTTTGACAAAAAACTTTAATTGAAATTGGATTTGAAAAGAATTCAAACTGAAAATAATTTGATAGAATAACTTCTAAATTTTAACATTATTTCAAAACAGAGGTTTTTAAACAGTAAATTTTGCAATTGAAACTCAAAATGTTCTGAAACATAAACTGAAACAATTTATTTTAAACTATTCATGAAAAGAATAAAATTATTTATTTATTTTCTGAAAATATGTAAAACAGAAAATAAACCATTTAAATTTGAATATGATTTACTTAGAAGAAAAAACGAACTTGAATAGTATTAAATAGATGAATAAAAGAACAAAAGAACGTGTGCTCTTTTCTGACTGTTTTTATATGTATTTAATTTGCATACTGGAGATACACCTTCTTTATTTTTGATTATTTAATTATTCAAATTAAATAATAATTTAATGTCATTTATGGACTAAAACGATGAAAAGAACAACTTTTAAACTGTTTTCACTTCAAACAAGATTTTAGTTTTATTGATTTTGAAAGATTGTATTTGACTGTTTAGAACCATGCATGATTGATAAATGAATGTGCATGTTATGTTTTGGGAAAGTTACCTTCCAGGATGAGTGCCGAATATGGGTTATTAGAGAGTGTAGTTTTGTTTTTCCAAAACTGCTTTATTTGTCGTGCATGACATTTTACTTGGCCAAGTAACTTAAGGACAATTGAAATAGATGGAATTATTGAACTCTCTACCATATCCTAGTATTGAACTTGCTTTTTTCTTAAATGATTTAGAAAAATGAAAATGCTTGTGGTTTTACTAGTTATACTAGGCAAGCACTAGATTCCATCTTTCTCGTAAACTGCTTTTTGCTAAGCAATTCATGCAGGGTCGGGTATTCTTTAAAGATTTAAGAAAACTATCTATACAAGGACAAAATGTACAATTTAACTTGAGGGTAAACTACCTTAATTAGGAACCTTCAATTTTGCAAGGTGTGCCTCCCAATCTTTCTTTGTTTCCTCCCACTCCATTTTAGAAAAGGCAAGTATATTGCACTAACTTTCAAGCTTCGCATGGAGGTCTTCTCCTTCATCCAAAGAACTGGGCACCTGATTCTTTTGCAATACATTTTTAGCATTAGCTAAAACTCCAGTCAAAGATGTAAGCCTTGAACTCATCATATCTCAGAGTTGACCATATTGCATTATGATTTTCTCTTTTTATTCTTGTAATAGGAAAAAATTTCCATGAAATTTTTCAATAGCTACCCTTATTGCACCATATGCATCCTTTTATGGATCATAAGAATCAGAGGCTTGAGCAATTTGTGACTCTATTGAGCCCATTTAGTCCTTTATGCTCCTTGTAGAATTACACCATTTCAAACAAAATTGAAATAGAACTTTAGATTCTTCCACACATTTCTGAACATCTTTTAAGTTTCCTTGCAACTTACCATGTGAAACAACACATCTATTAGAAAAATTTTCTAACCTCTTATCATTGACCTTCATTTCCATTTCCTTTTCCAACTTCTCTTCCAAACCAGTAGAATATTCCTTAAAGGAATCAAGTAATAGCCTCAATTATTTCACACCAGATAGAGAATTATCAACATTTTCTTTGAGGAAACTGTCTTGCAACACTTTTACTACTTCATAAATCATTTGCACTCTTTTGGTTTGTCTAAAGTATCTCATTTTTTGCAGAGGAATGAAAGGCATCACCAAGTTATAATTTATGTAGGGGATACATTTTATACATATCTACTTGTCCTTGTTGAATGGGAATCTATAATAATTGTGCAAATACCACCGGTTGGAACTATAGCTGCATATCCAATAGATTTTTTAATGAATCTATAGAAGCTCTAAAGGGTTTACCAACTATTTGAGTACTTTATTCTTCCTTCTTCTCACTCTTTTCCTTCTCTTTATCATCAAATAATTCTTCTATATTCTTCTCACTATCTAGAGGAGTCACACTCTATTACTTTTATATTTTATCCTTCTTTGGTTCATCTTGTTTATCTTCTTCTATCTTCTCAACATTAGTCTTTACATTTGGAGGGGGATTTTTTTGTTCATCTTGAGCTTTATTCTTCTTCAAGATGTCATGTTTCACTTCTATTTTTTCTTCATCAACAACATTCTCCATGTTTAGAGGGGTGTTATTAGTTACCACATCTCCTTGTTCATTCACATCTACAAGTACATGCTCAGGTTTCTCGTTAACAAGTTCATTGATTTTTGGGATAGATGTGTCATGTTTCTTTTGTTCTTCACTATATGGAGACATTCCTGATTTTTTAGCTAGTTTTGCAACTTTTTGAAGTGTCTCATTCTTTAACCTTTCAATATATTCCTTATCTCTACTCATTAGAGCACTAAATCTGTATTTTGTCTTGAATTCCTTGTTATACACCTGATCCAACTTAGCTCTACCTTCATCTATAAGAGAAGAATTAATCTTCTACAAGGAAAATGTTCTCATCTTTGTATCTTCATCAAAATCTCCCTACCTTCTAGCACTCAAAACTCCTTTAAGGTCATCAGATAGTTGACTTCAATTTCTTTAAGCCTAGTATTAAATGTTACCATGTATTTTACAATAGCCTCTTTTATTGTAGCCTTATTCACATCATTCTCTTTTCAATACATTTTTGTTGTCTCTTCCAAGAGACCAAACTTTGCAATGTTGTTAAATAATGCATCCAATTTCAAAGGGTTATGTTTCCTTACTAGAGGGGCATTTTCCTTCTTTTTCCTTTTACCTTTTACCTCAATTTTAACTAATTCTTCTCTTGAAATCTTTTCTCTCTTTTTGATAATAAAGGTTTTATTTTTTCTTTTCTACTTCTTCACTTTCTCTATCTATCACATCAACCTTTATTCTTTTTTCACTTGTCTCTTCTATAGAGGCTTGATACATCTTATTCTTCCAGATCAATTATGGTCATTTCTCTTCCACATCTTCCTCATCTTCACAGCTGATGTATTTTTCTTTGGTAACTTTTTCTTTTCTTCTCTTATGTGGAACATTCTATTGTGAAAGGGTGCTAGATGTTCCTCTTTTCTTGGAACTCCTACAAGATTTTTTTAAAGGATTTAAAGACAACAAGGAAGGAGGTTCATCCTAATTGACCTTCTTGTGCTTGGAGTAGCCTTTGAAGTAGGTATGTATTTGGATTTCCCCACGAGGCTCTTTGGTGAACCGACAATCTCCTCCAATTGTGCCTTCATAAATTTTCAACATTTTTCTTTATCTCCTTTTATTTTTGTTGTAGGTTTACTTCACTAGATTTTTATTCATAAGTTCCAAACCTATCTATTGTAGGATCTCTTTGTTTTCTCAACATAAATTTTGCAAGTCTGGTGACTTCATCTTTTGTCACTTTATATCCAAGTTTTGAAATCTAGACTTTTCTAGGTTCCACTGCTTCCATACACAATATTCTCTACTAACCATGAATGTAATATCCTTCTTTTATTTATCTACCACACCTGACAAAACCATCTCTCTACTTTTCATCCTATCTTGAAATGACTTGAAATATCCCCTCAAGGCTTGTTTCCAAGACTCAAAATTTGGAAACCTTCTCAAATGATCTTTGATTTGTCTAGCAACACTTACATTATCCAACCAAACAACATTCTTTTCTTTGAGTATTTTTTTAAGAAAGTAAAACATCAAAGAAATGATAAGAGTGCCATACTAGAATAGATATTTATAATATTTTGTTCTCTACAAATTCTCCATTAATTTCTATCTTAGAAGTTCACACAAATCAATGGCTTCATCTTCCTTTACCATTTGGTAAGCTGTAGGAATTGCAGTGGTTGAAATAGAGTTCTCTCTATTTGTGAAATAAATCTTATAGACAATCACCATGGATGCATACCTCACTATCAAATCTTCAATATCATTCACCATTAGGGCATGTTTTCCATATTTTTCATTGGTGAGCTTCATTTCCACATCATTTTTTATAGCCTTTAGTGTTGGAACGGGTCCATTAAGGCAAAAAATAGTTACAACCCTAATTGCATGCTTGTTGATCATATGTATAAAGTCCAACCATATGAAATTGTCATGAATTCTACTAAAAACATATCTTACCCACTCATCCTCATAGTAGAAATTAGGAAAATCATTCCATACCTCCAAAAACATTTCACCAAACTATTGTACTCAAGTTTTAGCTCAAAACCATCTCTAGTTAGATGTTTGTGTCTAAAATACACCATTTTAATGTGATCATATTCCTACAACTTCACATGGATGTACATTCTTACATCTTTTATGTGCATTACATTAAACGGAAGCTTAAAAAATGCACTTGCTTGATCTGTCTCCTTGGATTTGAATGGGTGTTTCTTGAACGTAGGCTTCGATTGTTCTAATACATCAATCACTTGAGGAGTAAATATTTTTAAACTTCATAAAACTAGGTTTTACCAAAAAACTATAAATAACTTTGAAATTCTTCATTAATTAGGCTTTTGCACAATGCACCAAATACTTGAAACTGCCTTTTCTCTACTCTCTACTTCAATTTCTCGATTACAAATAAATTTTGATGGTGTAAAATGAAATATAAACCTTTTTTCAATGACCTAAATTATATTGAAGGAAAAAGATAAAATTAGGTCAAAAAGTTTGTAAAACCTAATTGTGTTGACACAGTCACCTTTAATCACTTTGAACATCTCTGCAACAAGATATTGCATACCAACGATCTCATCAATACTTTAAGCATGTCACCCAACATTTGTATCAGTATTCTGAAGGAATCAACACCACATCCTTGGTGGGGGATTAAGTATTTTTTAATAAAACTTCCCCTGATCCAAAGCTTTTCTTCTAGTTTCTAGAGGAAACATCTACACCAAGAGTTGGCATAGACTCACTTTTCACTTTTCTCTCTTCTTTATTCTTCTAGCTATTGTTCATTTCCTTCTTCATCTCCATGAGATCAACCTTTTTTCTATGAAATAGAGGGTTTCACATTCTTGCTTATATAAAGCTTAGCAATGTGTCTTGATTTGTTGTGCTTGTGGCATATGACACCTTTTTAGTGAACTTACTTCTATCAATTCTAGATCTACATTCAAAAATCTTATGCCCAAATCCATTGCTTGTATAATAGTATCCATTTAAATATTGAAACATCATACCATTATCATATCCATTCATCATATGATTTTTGCATTCACTAGCTCTATGACCAAATCTATTGTATGTATAGTACTAATTGGGAAACAATTAAATATTTTGATTCATTATACTTTTGCACTCTATAGCTCTATGTCCAAATTTACTACAAAAAATAATAGTAACCATTAAAATATGGGTACCTTTGTGTAGTTGGTTGTTTGATAGGTGGTCTCTTGAGATCTTTCTTCTGGTTTTAGACCTATTTGATATTTCTCTTCTTAGATCTATTGTCTTCCTTTGTTCATTGTTCTTCTTTTCAACATTGTTTGGAATCTAATTTGTGTTTGAGATTTCAAATCTCTATTATCACATTTTGTTCTATCTAGATCATTAATGACTAATTTGAGTTCTCCTTTCATGTCAACTATACAATCTTCTTCAGTAAATCCTACCATATAATTTTTTTTCAGAGGGATAGGATACTTCCTAGCTTCCATGTGTTCAATATCCAAGATATACCTCAGTTGTCAAGCTAATTGAAGGAACCAAGCTCTGATACCAATTGTTGAACACCCAAAATACTAAGAAGGGGGTGAATCAATATTCCCTAAAATTCACTAACTTAAAATATATTTCACAATATCTCATTCAATTTGTAGTAATGGAAGGAAACATTAAAAATGTATATCACATCAATAGACAAAATAACACTAGAATTTACATGGAAAACCTAGAAAGGGAAAAACCATGGTGAGGATTAGATCACAATATATTATAACCAATTACAAGATTTTACAAAATGGCTCACTACCAAGTGGGATCACTATCTAGAGGACTCATTGTACAAAGAATAGAAGAAATGGCTTACTGCCAAAATAGATAAGAGGGTGGGTCATTGCCAAAGATTGAACCGATGCAACATGCTGAAGATAGTTCCAATTAGGCTTAGAAAACTGACTTAACACACTTCATGCTTCACCACTTATCAACCTCTTCACACTCTGCACTATTATATTTCACATAGCATTAAAATCACACTCATATATCATCCATACAATACTAAATTGAACTTATATTTATATGCACAACATCTGCAAACACTTACAACATTAATTAGGTCAGCCTAATTAGATGAAATGTGCAACACCATAACCTGTCAACTCAAAATACTAACACACATGCCTTATAGAGGGAACAAAAACATTTAACACAATAAAATAGGTTAGAATGACCTATAATCACTCCCATGAATCTAATCCTTACATAACTCAACTCCACCTAACCCCAAAATACTTAGGTTAGCACTAGATAGAAAAATTAGTGAAGTAATAACTGAATGAGCAAACTATTCATAAAAAACTTGACACACGAACCATCAAGGAAATTTCCACTTAGAATGTACATGATTCACACATCTGTAAACACTTCCTCAAATCCACATATCATAATATTCATTTGTCATGAAATGTGGAGCATTCCAACATACACTCTGCACTACTAACTCTATCACAACTTAGCCTGGACTCTCTCAACAATATATTTAACTATGGAAGACATACAACCATGAAAATTTCAATTTGAAATGCTGAACATGCACAATGAAAATGACAAATTTTACATAATGAAGCAATGCAAACCAAAAAAATAGTTCACTGAACACAAAACATACACACTAGGACTTAGCCGATTATTCAAAACATTCAGTCTTCTTTGGATCAATACTTCCACATCTATAAAATGGGTTGACATCAATGAAAAAACCATATGACATACTTTAAATAGTGTCCTCAATGACAAGAAAACTTCCCAAAAATTATGTATTAAAATCAATACAATATTAATTGACTTCAAATTTTAAAATTGAATTGTTTGAAAAATGAAATTTTCAAAGTAAATTAAGTTTGGTTTTGAATAGCGTATTTGGAGTTTTTATCATATAAAAATTTCACTTGACTACGCGTTTAGATTATTGATTTCATTTAGTTGGTTTTAAATTGGGAATTGGTTGTGTGAGAGTTTTTTTGTCTACATCAATTGGTATTAGAGTAAGGGGTTTTGAGCATGTGGATATACCACCAACAATGAGGTAGTCTACACCAACTGATGGGTGGAGTTGTGTAAAATGATCATCAACCATGAGTTAGTATGCACAAGTGTGTGAAGTAGTTGTAGAGAGCTCGAGAGGATTGTTGTAGGTAGATAAGTCTTGAGAAATCAAGATCTAGAAGCCTCTAAGTAATGTGAGTTGTGAAATATTGCAACAAACAATATGGGATGGATCATGAGGATATCCATATGAATTTTTTTTTGGAAGTAGTGTCAACCTCCTACAATGATTTTAAAAACTAAGCCTTTATAGTTGTGATTTAGAGATTGGACATCTAACCTGAATAGTCATTTTAACCATCATGGAGGTGCATTTAAATTCTCAACCCAGGGACATGAACTTGAAATGGGTCAGCACAGTATGTGCACTAGGAACTCAAAGTAGTCATCCTCATTCTACAGCTAAGAGAGACTCAATAGTGAAAGTAAACTACATGGAAAGGAACAAAGTAAATGTTGAACATCACTCAAAAATTAAACTAAGCTGAACATGCATGACAAAAATGAAGATCTGAGCAACAAACAAGAAACTACTATGTCCACTTTGGCTACAGGAACAATCACAAAATGAAATTCTAGTGGTTGTAGGAACAGTTAGTGCCAGATTCTTAACTAAGTACAAAATAGAAACTAGTAACTAATCTAGCTAGACTAAAGGATGGATTATTCACCAAGTGGGCACACTTCGAAGAGTATCCTCTAAAACTAATATAAACTCAAATTCTCAACTCAGAATCTCATTTTATTCATTGGAAAATGCAAGTACAAAAGAGTAGCATGTCTAGAAATGCTAGTATATTATCAAATCGTACAAGATCAATAACTTAGAAACCAACCCCTAAAGAAGGAGGGTTTGAACCTTATTTATAATATCAACTAAATAAGGCAGTCAACTCCCACTAACTGAGAGGACGCCATTTAGCGAGAATGAAGAAAAAATAGAAGGGTGGTTACACATGCAGGGAATCTAGTCAGACATGCATGTCCAAATACAGACTCAACTCTACAGTAACACCCACATGTGCTCAAACATCACTAAAGATCAATACAAGGAAGTTACATGTAGCTGACATGGGGAATATCTTGTCTTCATCCTTTAGTTGACCTTCAAACGATTCCTTTGTATGACCAGCTGGCGGCTATGTTTCTCAAATTAGTATCCTCAAGTATGTTTGCATGGCTATGTTAGTACACATAATAATTTCACAACTATAATCACCTTAAAGAACATTCATTAAACACATGCAAAATTAATATAGATAGTCCACATAATAGGCTAATGTCATTAAAAATGGCAGAAGTAGCATTAAATCCAATGTCTATGGTTTGAGGTAAACTCTATAAAAATATCAATATTTATGGTCAAAGTCCATGTTAACCTTAGCAAATAAACTATAGATTCTACCCAGAACTAGACCAAAAACTAGGTTCATCATTCCCCCCAACATAACATCTTGTTGGTCCTCCAGCAGGGGAAGAGTTGTGCTTTTGTTTGGTCAAAGATCTGAAATTTGCAACTGATAACTGTCTAATATCAGTGTTTGTTGAGCGCGAGTTAGGATCCCAGTAGAATCCTCCTAGTTTTTAAAGTCTTTTCCATCTTTATTTTTCTTCAGCAATGTCATAGTGGTAGAATCTGAAGTTTGGCATAGGCCACGTGAGGATAGGTGGCTGAAAAGTCAAGAGAAGCCATTCTCGTCCCTTTTCTCTCCCAAGCTAGATGTACCTTTTAATCCTTTGTATTGCTGCAACATAGTTCTAGATGGAATGAGGTTCAGCCTATTTTAGCTCATCAGTTAAAGTGTTCCATCTATGTGATATATATCCTTTCATGGTTTCCTCTTTTGCTGTCGTCTTTACCTCATATTCACTATAAACTACCTCAATCCAAGGCATAATTATGTTACCATAACTAGGCCTGAAAAGTATTCTGTTCTAGTCTGTGTAAATATCCTTGGGGTTTTTTTATTCAACTCTAATGGCCAAGGGGATATTGGATTCCCTCCTCCTATAAGCATTATATTTCTCTCCCTAGCTAATCTCATTTTGCACCCAAGACATGAATGCTCTCAATTGGATATCTCCAACATACAACTATAGGTTCCAGTCTTGTTCTTGAGTTACAAAAAATTATGTAAATAAAATTCACATAAAAAATTCTTCATTTTAGGGGAGGCAATCCTATAAGCATTAAAAAATTCAATTGGAGTCTCAGTAGAGGGATTCAAACCTGAGATGATTCTTGACAGCTTAAAAGAGAGATATTTTTCCTTCAGGTGTAGAGCATAAATCCTTGGAGGGGTTCTATATTCTAAAATATGTGGTACTAGGGTTGCAATGTTGCCCACCCTCTCCTTTAGAGAGACAATCTCCTCATTCTTGTCTTCAATAATTTTATCCCTCTCTTCAATTTCCTTTTTCAATAGTTTCTTTTCCTTTTTCCATTCTTCCTCCCTCCTTTGTATCTCTTTCCACAAATTCAAAATTGTTGTATGTAATGAAAAATTAGGAGGGTTATGAATTCCTACTAGGATTTTTGTCGATGGTTGCTCCCCATATAGTACCATTTTCATAGATTCAGGTTGTCCAACTAGCTCAGGCTACAGAGGTACAATTTCTTTTCCCACTTCCTATTGCAGGGCCTCTTGTTCTTGTTCTTGTAGTGGCTGCAGGAACTCCTGATCTAATCCTCGGTCTTGCTGTAGGAACTCCTAGTATAATTCTTGGTCTTGCTGCAGGAACTCCTAGTTTTCTTCATGCTCTCAAATTCCAACTTCCTCTGAAAGGGCAGAAAGATCCGTCAGGGTCACTTTTTCTGCCTCTTCAAATATATTCTTTTTTTCAACATTTTCCTACTCCATTGGGGCTTTTGTGCTCTTATGTGATGTCCCTCCATGCTTAGGGTTTTTTCGCAAAGGCATATCAATAGTTGGTTTTGATTTCTTGAGAGGGATCTCACTTTTTCCTTTGGCTGCAGTATGAATAGTATCAACCTTTCTCTTCTTAGGACTTGGCACCTCCCTTTCCACAGGCTATGTTTTGAATTTTCCTTTCCTTGCCTCTACCTCCTTCTATGCCCTATTTCTTATTAGGGTTTCAAGTGGAAGATCATCATCATCAGAATTTGATGAAGAACTTTATTTTTCAGAGTTCTCTACTTTAGAGGAACTAATGTCTATGGTATTTTCTGTTGTAGGAGGATTCATACTAGAGCCATCACCAGAGGTTGAAGCACCGAGGGTGGCTTCGACCTTGCTTAATCTCCTGATAGACCTACGTGGTTGAGGTAAAGCCCTAGATTTTAGATCCTTAGGTCTAAATTGATCAACATTTATGAATTCCTCCTAGGTCATTTCGGGTGCTACATTATGTAGAGATTTTTCAACCAACAATTTAATTAGGCAATGGTGGGAAACAAAATTGTTCCTACCTTTTTGAGTTTCATCCACCATGATGGAGATAAGGCTGTATAAGACGTTGGGCACATTCATCCTCCTCTCATGCCTCATGTGACTCAAAATTTTAAAATGTACTGAATGTAGGTTTGATAATCGACCTTCACAAGTGATGTACCTAATAATGTAGATGACTGTCTATTTCCATGGCTCGGGTAGAGAGGCTCTTTTGGCACCCTATTTGTCTATACTAATTGGAGGATCACCATGTATTATGAATACGACTCTAGCTAGCTTGGAATCTCTAGAAATAGGGTAATGCTCGCTAGCAGTAGGTAACCCTATAACTTTTTCAATTCTTTCCTTAGTTGCCACAACCTCCAGCCCTTTTACTATAGCTTTTCCTTCAAAAAATGTCTGGGCGAACTCTAGTGCAATGTCTTCATCAAAACCATCCATCTTTAAGAAGTAGTCCAACCAGCCATAGTTTCTAAATTCGACCAGGCACTGTGCATCCTGCAATAAGGTATCATGAACCAAGGGCTCATTTCAAATTAGTCTGCCTCTCATTGTTTGCAATCAACTGTCACTCTGCAAAATTCTCTTCCTATAATTCTTATTTGAAAACAAATTCCTTTCTGCAACACTTGCTAGCTGAATTTTCTTGCACCAATGTTGACTAAATTTCTCATACCTTTTTTTCTTTTACCACTTGTGATTCAAGATTATGATGGGGTCAATAATGGAAAAGAAAGAGTAATAAAAGGGAGTTATAATGAAAATAAATGGTGGCAAAAATTTAGTGTCACATCACATATGTGAGTTGTCCTTTACTTCAAATTTTAAATCGGCTTAGCTAGATTTGTTGACACAAACAAGCATGGACTGACATGTGGGCATTGTCCCTTCATTTTTCCTCCCCCCCCCCCAACCTAAATTTGGACATGTGTCCACACATGTGAGATGGGAGCAGTGATTTGATAGGGGGATATGACAATTATGTGAACATCCATACTAACATAAAATGATTAAATGAATGCACTAAGAAGATAATTAAGACACCAATTAATGTGCACATACTTGAATGTGTGGAGGATATGTTGCAAAGATCATGGAAAAAGCACCGTTCATCTTTTTAGGAAATAAATTGAGAAATTAATGACAATGAAGTGGAATGATGTGAGGTGGAATTAAGTGATGGAAGAGAGAGAAAGGTGGTGATGGATGGACGGATGGGTGAAGAAATGGACTTCTACAAAAGTAGAAGTTTTTATTATGAAAAGTATGTACCTTAATTAGCCAGAAGGAGGGAAACTAGGTCCACTTCCTTCGGCTACAGGAAGCTTAGGTGTAGGAACTCTTCTTTGGAAGCTGGCTTGTGATACAATCTGAGACAATGACCATTGACTAGTAACTTGAATCTAACGGGGTCAATGGTGGTGAGCTGAACAACCCCATTGGGAAAGACCTCAACAACTTCATATGGTCCTAGCCACCTATTCTGTAATTTTCATGCATTGTCCTGATATCGTGAGTCATAAAGCAATTCCCAATCAGCTGGCTGAAATCTCTTCTCTTTGATAAATTTGTCATGACATTTGACTGTTTTATTTTGCACGACCTTAGTGTGGTGCAAAGTTGTCTTCCTCATCTCATCTAAAACATTCAGTTTCATGATTCTTTCTTTTTGTGCCTCAAAAATATTCATCCCTAAGTCTACTGTAGTTCTTAGAGTCTTATGTTCAAATTCGATAGGCATCATGGCCATTTTCCCATATAGTAGCTCAAATGGAGTGAAGCTTGTAGTTTTTTTCCAGGTGGTTTTGTAGGCCCAAACTACATCTGATAATCTATTTCCCCAATTCTTTCTATGAATAGCCACTATTTTGGTTAGAATGGCTTCAATCTCTTTGTTGGTCACCTCAACTTGTCTATTGGCCCGAGGGTGATAAGGAGTAGACTGTATGTGCCTTATGTTATATTCATTGAATAGCGTTGTAACAATTGTTGAGGTAAATTGAGCTCCTTGATCAGTTACTATTTATCTTGGGACTCCATATTGTGTGAAAATTTCTTCATAAATAAATTTTGCAACCTTGTTATCTCTTGCATACTTCATGGCCTTGACTTCTACCCACTTAGTTACATAATCAGTGCATACCAAGATATAAGACTTACCATTTGATGGGGGATCAATGAGTCCCACAAAATCTAATCCCCACTTGTCAAAGGGAGTGACTACTACCTGGGGATAGAGTGGAATTTCATTTGATTTGGTTGGTCGGCCCATTCTTTGGCACCTATCAAATTTCCTTGTATATCTTCCTGTAACCTTATGGAGTGTTGACCAATAATATCCTATGTTCAACACCTTCATTGTTGTCCTCTTGGCTACAAAATTTCCTCCATAGGGTTCATCATGGCATGCATGTAATATGTCATATGTCTCATCTTCCCTCACACATCTTCTCATAACATGATCTAGTCCAATATAAAACAAACATCCAACAATCCATGAAAAATGAAAAGATTTTTCAATGAGCACCCTTCTTTCTTTTGGAGAGAAGTGAGGAGGAACTCTCCCTGTCACTAGGTAATTAGCTATGTCAGTGTACCAAGGTGTGTGCACACTAATGGAAAATAGATTCTCATCAGGAAAGGAGTCATTTATGGCTTGATTGTCTTCTGATGTGGTCAGTCATAAAAGAAAATTTGCAACAACATTGGCCTTCCCTAGTTTTTCCACAATGGTTATGTCAAACACTTGCATCAACAACAACCATTTGGCTAATCTTCCTAAGATCAGGGGTTTATTCATGAGATATATAATGGCTTCATGAATGGTGTGCACAAAGATCTAGTAGCCTATTATGTAGTGCCTAAATTTGTTCAAGACGTAGATCACTACTAGCATTTTTTTCTGTTACTCTATAATTGAATTCAACTCCTTGCAAGTTTTTGCTGACAAAATAAATGGCATTTTCAATGGCTCCTTCTTTCTTTTCTAATATTGTTCCTATATCATAGTATGATCCATCTGTATGGATGTGAAAAGGAATTTCCCAATTAGGTCCCTTAATTACAGGAGCATGAGTCAAGGCTTCCTTCAAGTCCGAAAATTCTTTGGCACAATCTTTTGTCCATTGGAACTCAATATATTTAGTCAAGAGACCATACAATGGTGTTGCTATTTTGCTGAAATATTTGATGAAACTCCTAACATCCTTTTTTTTTGCAGGTGTAGGAAGATTAGTAATTACCTCAATTTTTCCAGGATATACTTTAATTCCTTGGTGGGAAATGTAGTGGCCAAGAACTACACCTTTCAACATCATCACGAAGCACTTCTCACTATTTAAAGATAGATTTTGGTCCTCACATCTCTGTAGGACTTTCCATATATTTTCCAATGCTTCATCAAAATCAGCACCATAGGTGGTAAAGTCATCCATATAAATTTCCATACAGTCAAGGGAGATGTCTGAAAATATGCTAATGACTGTTCTCTAAAAAGTTGCAGGTGTGTTGCATAAACCAAAGGGAAGTACTGAATAGGCATATTTCCCCCATGGACATGTGAAATTTGTCTTCTCCTAGTCCTCTAGTGCAATTTGAATATGATTGTAGCCACTAAATCCATCAAGAAAACAAAAGTATTGCTTCCTTGCAAGTGAGTCTAGGAGTTGATATACAAAAGGCAAGCGAAAATGGTCTTTTTTAGTAGCAGCATTGAGTTCCTTGTAGTCAACACAAACTTACCATTTTCCTCCCTTCTTGAGTACAATCACCAATGGAGACACCCACTGGCTATCTGAAATGGGATAGATAAATCTTGTATCTAGCAACTTTTATAGTTTTTTTTTCACAATTTCTCTCAATACAGGGTTGATTCTTCTTTGTGGCTACCTTACATGCATACAATCATCTCTTATATATTCTATGAGTGCAGAACTTAGGATCTAACCCTTTCATATCATGATAATCCCATGCAAATGCATTTTGGTGGGCCTTCAACAAATTTTCTAATGTCAACTATTGTTCTTCACTCAATTTACTGTTGATATTAAGATATCTTCCTTTGGACACCTATACTTGTGTAGTTAACTCTATCATAGTTGTTTTATTAATACATGGTACCTTAAGTTTATGTGGCAGCATTTTTTGTAACATACCTGTTGTTGTAGGAAGTTTGTCTATTGGAAGAGTGACTACAGGAAGTTTATCTGTAGAGATAGTGGCTACAGGAAGAGTGGTTGTAGGAAGATCAGGTAGAGCACACAAGAGTGTCTTCATGGGATTAGTAAAACCAGATGAATGAGAGGGTGATACCTCCTCTACCTCACAATGGTTCTGAATTATATTAGATAACACACCATCTTCATCATGAAGCTATAGGAAAGGATTTATGCCTAACATTGTGAGCTACAACACAAAGTTAACTTCCTCGGCTTCTTCACCTACATGTGGCCATACATGATTATCCCCATCATGGGATGGCTGAGCAGGAGGATAAAGAACAAGATTTTTGATGTTCTTGCCATAAAAAATGGTCATGTCACCTAATTGACATCTAATATAAGTGTCTATTGTTTCTAACCATGGCCTTCCAAGGATAATAAGATACTTGCTTAGTGTAGCTTCAAGAGAAATAATCATGAAGTCAGCTGGATACTCCCAAGAGTCTAGAATCACCACAAGGTCCTCTACTATGCCATGAAGCGTAATAGTGGAACTGTCAACAAGCTACATGACAGTAGGAGTGGATCTCATACTTACAATGTTTAGTTGTTGTAGGATGTCTTTAGTCATCATATTTATTGTTGCACCCAAGTCAATTAAAATATTCTTTATGTGTATCCCATTTATAATAACTTCAACCATAGGACTACCTGCATCATTGTATTTGGGGATAGTTACTTTTCCAAGAATCATGTCAGCCAACTATCCCACTAAATGAACTATAGTTGGGTCTTTCTTTTTCTTGCTCGGCTTCTTGAGGCGTGCTTCTTCGATTGCTTTGCCATATATAGGAACATCTTTTATGGCTTGGAATAGGGGTATCTAGACACATATATTCTTCAACTGGTCTAGAATGTCAAAAGTGGCATCTTCCTTGTCTTCCTTTTGTTTGGAAACTTCCAATCTCTGGGGGAATGGTGGTTCTTGTGCCATTTGCTTGGTTGGAATTGGTTCAAGATTTGTAGGTGCACAAGGTTGAATGGGATCATTCAAATATTCTTCTTTCTCTTCCACAAGAAGCTCAATGATGATGGGTGTGGAAGGAGCTGGCAAAGTAGTTCCTAAAGGAAAATGCATGTCACTTAAACTCATAACATATGAAAAAAATTGATTTGGATCAACAGAGTATACAAGCTATTTTTGTGGTTTATTATTTGGGTTAGGTGTGGGCTAGGCTCATAACTGAGTAGGTTTGGGTACATTTGAACATGGATTAGTAGGGGGAGGCATTATAGTAGGTTGTTGGGGCTAAGAAGGTGGCTACATGTAATTGGTTGTCTGATTTGGCCATTGTTGTTCACCTCTCCATTGAGATGGTTGTTGCTAGTTTCCTGGAGGTGGCTGCCAAGGTCCTTGAAATTGCTACCAATTCCCCTGAGTTTGTTGCAACTGAGGTGAAGAATTTTGATAATTGGGCCAAGCATTTGGAGGGTTACCCCAAGATTGTGGTGGATATCCTCCATAGCTGGATGGACATGGGGGTTGCCATTGGTTACCAGCTAAATAAGAATTAAAATATGGCCCAACAAAACATAGTGGATCTAGTGGCATACATTGTCTTGGGGCCCATGGCCTTCTCTATAAAAAAAATTAGACTTGATCTTCCTCAGTCTAAATTGATTTGAACTCAAGTTGAACCTGCTTGCTGTCAATGTTAGCTACCATATTGCATCTACAGTCCCTCTTCTTTTGTCGACAATGAGGACAATATTTTGTTAGTATTTACTTTGCCTCCTCATGTTTCTTCTTGGCTTCAAGTGTATCTAGCTGAGTAGCTATATTTTTTATGATATATTTCTTGAAATCTTCTAGCAAATGAGTAATCTCCATCCTTGAAACTCCACTGGTGGATGACTTACCCATAGACGATTGGTAAGCTCTACCTTTCTTTGAAGATACCCTAGAATAGTTTTGGAATATCTTCTTGATATCCTCCCAAGGAACTTGAGTGATATCTCCTCATTCCATCAAGTCCAAGGAATCAATGCAGCTTTCATTAATTCCTCTCAATAAAATTAGCTTCTATGAGTCTTCATTGAGTGTATGATGGGGAGATTTCTGTAGACAAAATAGAAACCTTAAAATGAAATCCTCTAGGTTCTCATCCTCCTTTTGTTACATTCTGAAAATTTCATCTCCTCTCATATCACTTCCCCTACAATACTCTTTATATTTCTCAAGGAACTTTGTCTTCATGTCCTCCCAAGTGTCCATAATATCTCTACCAAGGCTCATAAACCTTATTAATGTAGTTTCTTTCAAAGTGGTAGGAGATAGCTTAAGCCTATGGGCATCAGTGGTATAGTCATAAATTTTGCAGAGTATATCAAACTCAAACAAGAATGTATTAGGATATTTTGTGACAAGTCCATAGAACTTAGGAAGGACTGAAGAAGGGATATTTTTGAGGTTGTCTATTTCATTCTAGTGAGCAATAGGAAAAGGAAAAGATGGTTGGTTTTGCCTGTTAGGCATGTTTCCATTTGCATCAACCATGTCTTCTTGATGATTTCCAAAGTATAGGGTTCTTCAACTGGATTTTGATCTTCAAGAGAAACTTCAGAACTGGTTGAGTCAGGAAATGTATCAGCAAAGTGGTGTGGCTCTTCTTCTTCTTCGTTTATGGGTAGATTTGGAAGTTCTACTAGCTGAAATGGTTCTGGATTATTATGAAGGAATATCCCATAAGAATCTCTTCTTCTTTTATGCATCCACTATCAACTCAGCATCAACCAACTCACACAAAGAATTGGTGAAATAATAGTGGATCATAAATCTTCTAATGAGGTATATACTAAGAACAACTCTAGAGATACTACAACAAGAAAATCTAGCAATGACTCCAAAGAAATCCATAGTTTGACACCATCCTCGACAACGGCACCAAAAATGTTGGCCACCTACAATGATTTTAATAACTAAGTATCTATAGTCATGATTCAGAGATTCAAAATCTAACCTGAATAGCCATTTTAACCATCATGGAGGTGCATTTAAATTATCAACCCAAGGAGGTGAACTTGAAATGGGTCAGCGCAGTATGTGCACTAGGAACTCAAAGTAGTCATCCTCATTCTACAACTACGAAAGACTCAATATTGAAAGTAAATTGCATGGAAAGGAACAAAGTAAATGTTGAACATCACTCAACAATTAAACTAAGTTGAACATGCATGATAGGAATAAATATTTGAGCAACAAACAAGAAACTATTATATCTGCTTTGGTTGCAAGAACAGTCACATAATGAAATTCGAGTGGCTACAGGAACAGTCAGTTCCAAATTCTTAACTAAGTACTAAACATAAACTAGTAACTAGTCTAGCTAAACTAAAGGACAAATTACACACCAAGTGGGCCCCCTTGGATGAGTATCCTCTAAAACTAATATAAAATCAAATGTTGAACTCAAAATCTCATTATTTCATTGGAAAACACAAGTACAAAAGAGTAGCATGTCTAGAAATGCTAGTATATTATCATATTGTAAAACCTCAATAAATCAACAACCAACCCCCAAAGAAGGAGGGTTTGAACCTTATTTATACTATCAACTAAACAAGGCAGTCAACTCCCACTAACTGAGAAGACGCCATTCAGGGAAAATAGAGAAAAGAATAGAAGGGCGGTTACACATGCAGGGAATCTTATAAAAAAATGCATGTCCAAATGCAGACTCAACTTTGTAGTAATGCCCACATCTTCTCAATCATCACGAAAGATCAATATAAGGTGGTTACATGCGACTGACATGGGGAATCTCCTGCCATCATTCTTTAGTTGACCTTCAAATGATTCCTTCATATGACTAGCTAGTGGCTGCATTTCTCAAATTAGTATCCTCAAGTATGTCTGCATGGCAATGTTAGTATGCATAATAATTGCACATCTATAATCACCTTAAAGAATATTCATTAACCACATGAAAAATTAATATAGATAGTCTAAATAATAGGCTAATTCTGTTAAAATTGGAAAAAGTGCCATTAAACCAAATATCTATGGTTTGAGGGAAACTCTATAAAAATATCAACATTTAAGATCAAAGTCCATGTTAACCTTAACAAATAAACTATAGATTCTACCCAAAATTGGACCAAAAACTAGGCTTATGAAGTAGTATTGGGAGAAAGTGGAGAATGAGAAGTTTGAGAAGATGGGATGGATGGCGTATGAGGAAGTGGGAAAGATCAAGGTGAGGATCGAGAAATTGGGAAATAATGTTTCAAAACGTGAGAGAAAGGAGGTAAAGAGGAATGAGAAGAAGCATGAGGACAACAACTTGAGATAGACGAAGAAAGATGCGAGAGAAGCCCGTACTGAAGAATTTGTAGTGAAGACATGCCATGAGGAAGGCATGGAGAAAAAAAGAGGAAAAAAATGAAGTGAGAAGAAAAGAGGTTGGATTGAATGACAAAGATAATGATTTATTCCCACAAATGTTGGTGACTGAGAAAGAATGGACATCAAAGCTCATTGTTGCAGCAAAGGGAGATGAATGAAATTTTGTAGTTGATGAGGATGTGGAAGATGTCATAGTGAAATTCGATGTTATAGTTGTGAATGAAGATGAGGTAAATCAATTTTATGATGTTATTGTGTTTTTAGATAAGATGGTAGAAGGGGAAATGACTAGATAAAAAGAACACGCTACATATTTTATTGTAGAGATTTTAGGGGGTGATCCAGGTGATATTTGGTGGAGGTGTTTGGTTAGAGGTGGGTTTAATCCCATGAAGGAGGAGAGGAGAATAGAGATCATTTGAAAGATGAGGTTAGTCTATGGTGGGCATGAGTCCATGAGGAGGGAAAGAAGGAAGAAGATGTAGTGTTGTTGGAGGGAGGTGGTGTGTGTTTCGACATGATGCTAGAAAAATTGAAAGAACTTGATTGATCTCAAGCATTTTGGAAATCAATGGATGTTGTTGCAAGTTGGGAGCAACCTAGAAGAGTAGTTAGACTATTCAACTCCACCATTATGTGCCTATTCTCACAATATTTCTACCTCACCTATCTAATAATGAAGCATGCAAGTACTAGCACAATACACATCAACCATAAACAATTTGACATTGATTTTGCTTTTTTTATTCTTAGAGTTGGTTTAATTTGACTTTGAAGGTTGATTTGGAGGTAACTTGGGCATGGTAGAAGATCTTGACAAAATTGGCAACCTGTTTGAACCAAGAGGGAAAGTTGAAATTTAAGATTGCATATGTAGACTTTGATGTAGCCATTGTGGCTTCATTTGATGAGGAACACAAAAATAATGTCCCTATCATCTAACATGAAGGGAAGATACACAGATTTGTTGCCAATGCAAAATGTATTTCATTAAGATTGTGAAATAGTTTGGCTCATTTGACAAACACAAAGAATGTGCTCAAATAGCAGAAAGGCACTATTTAGGAAATAAATCCAATCTTAATATGAGAAGAATTAACAAACACCAGATCTAGTTAATGTCTTGTTTTGGGAAAGAGGATCCTTCATTCTATGTTGCAAGCTTTGGATTTTTCTTTAAAGAGAGGTTGATTGATTTGATTAATGTCTTTGAAGAATATGGAATTCTACCATTTTAAAATTGGCATTTTGAATGTTTAAACTGAAAAAAATAAAATGGGAATGTAGAGGGGTGAAAAACCGTGAAACATGAAATGATTGAGAAAAGAAGATCATTATGAGGAATAAAAAATAAAAAGGGCAGATTGAAGAGATTATTTGAGGTCGATGGGCACGAAACAAAAGAAGGCATAAAGTTAAACTATAGAAGGCTATGCAAAAGTGAAAAAAAAGGGAGAGGAGGTTGTGCTTCAAGTAGGCGGGCTGCAAACAACAAAAAAAAGTAGATTGAAAATTAATTGTCAATGAGGGCTACGTGAGAGTGATGGAGGGTAGCCTGAAGAAAGGAATGTGAATGTTTAAAAACCCAAATGCTTCATGTATGCAGTCATTACTGAGTGGTAAAAGGTTGCACTGATAATTACAAGGGAAGCTTTAAGTATAAAATGCAATAAAAAATATATCAAGATTTGATGGAAAAGCTTTGAAAGATAAGGGCAATTGAAGTTTAATTTTAATAACCATAGACATGGTGAAGGATAAGGATATGATTATTTTTTGAAGCTAATAAGGAGGGTGCTATCATCTTGCAGGGAGAATGATGCAAGTAAAATGAAAAATGAAATAAAAGGAAAAGGTATGCTACAATGATAAGGAAGGAGTCATAGTTATGGAGAACAAAATTGAGTAGGTTAAAGGTCATCACAAGAAGTGTGGAAAGAGACAAGGCAAAAACAAAGTAAAGGGTGAATGTGCAAAGAAAAGAAACAAATATGAGTCAAGGAGAAATAGAAAAATGCTAGAATAGGGGATGAAATGAATTAAATATGGTATAATGTTTACAAACTGAACAAATTAAATTATACATTAAAATAAATTCAATATTAATTGGCTTCAAATTTTAAAATTGAATTGTTTGACAAGTGAAATTTTGAAAGAAAATTAATTTTGGTTTTGAATGGTGTATTTGGAGTTTTTGTCATATCTAATTTTTTCCTGAATGTGAGATCAAATTATTGATCATTTAATTGGTATTAAATTAGGAATTGGCTATGTGAGAGATTTTTATTTTTTTCATCTACGTCAATACTTTACTTTCTAATAAAACTTGGGATTTAGTTCATTTACCTCAAGTTAAGAATCTTGTTTCATGCAAATGGTTGTATAAAAGTAAGGTTAATGCAAATAATGAAGTTAACAAGTTTAAAGATAGATTAGTTGCTAGGGGATTCTTGTTGGACTCAAGGGAACATTGAGAGGGCGGGTGAATCAGTGTTTAGAAGATTTTAATCTTCATCAATCTAAACGTTGAAACCATTTCAACATCACATTAAAGAAAAGATGTATGCATTCAAAGTAATCATTCATGACGCCATAACACAAATTTTTGCGTGGAAACCCTGTTAGTGGAAAAACCATGGTGGAGGTTAATCCACAATTTGAGTACTCAAATATAATTGTTTACAAAAGGAATGCACTTGCATTCAGGCACACTGCCTACAGCTCATTGCTCAAAAGAAAAAGGCTCACTACCATACAAAAGTTCAGATTAAGACCATTTGAAGGTTGAACTAATATAATAGCATCTATTTATGCTAGGTGACAGTTTTGGTGAAGCTTATAGATTGAATTCTAGATCTACAAACTATTTTTTCTCTTCTCTCTACTCTGCTCTGCTCTTTTCTGCTTTTCGCATCACACATAAACAAGTTCACATTATTATTCTGTTGAATCTCGCACTACACACATATTCGCATGCTTACACAATTCTTCATTTCCAATCACATCATGCTCCATGCCTTGCATGATAGAACTGATCTCATATATATATCCACTAACAAGGATTTACTCATTCATTAGTCGGCTTCATAAAATATTAATTTACCTTCATCTTGTCGGCCAGATACATCATTAATTCTTTATGTGCATCCTCCAAAGTCGGTTAATATAAAGAGAGAACCCAAAAAAACATAATCGAGCATGAAGATATTTAATTAATTACTCCTTATACATCCACTATTACTATATTCATCGAGTCGTCCTTCTAGCATAGATAACTAACAAATTAGTACACTAGATCTCCTAGATCATCTACTAGTGAGTGCGCATCAAAATAATCCTTCACCAAACATCAAGAAACCTTCCTCAAAGATCCACAACCCAAAATATTTGTCTAATGAGGTGTTCAGATCAACTTTTATGCCAGTAATTGGATGCCCTATTCTTTACTCTGTTTTACCAATAAATACCAAAATTGTATTGCAAACCGAATACCATTAAGGTTGCCTAAGGTGCCATAGTTGCCATCAATGACAACACTTACATGCCATATGCCAACAATCTCCCCCTTTGGCATTGATGGCAATACTTAGTGAAAAATGACTAAGTGTCAGAATTATTATAGGTATAGTGCTAGGTTTTTACTGTTCTTTCTCCCCCCGAGATTTATACTGCATTCTATCCCTCTATCAAGCATTTTTCACCACATTTTCTCCCCCTTTGACATCAATGGAAAAGAATTAAAGGGGTGATCCCACAAAGCTGGTTTACAATTTCTGAGAGGAACTGATTTTTGCTGAAATCACATATTTTTAGAAAATATAATGATTTAAGCCTTTAAAAGTTCCATTTTAAGGATTCAAATTGAAGAGGGTTTGATCAAACCACCTTAGATCAAACCCCCTTGGATAGAACCTCGCTAGTTTTAAACCATACCTATAAATGAGTCTCCTTTACACCTATCAAAATGCTGATAAAAAATCACTTTTGATTTACCTTTTGGGGGATCAAATTAATTCATTTAAAATCTATTTGAAATTATTATGGTAGTCCTCAAAATGAGATATCCCAAAAATATAATTTTAATATGTTTTGGTTGTATTATGTATGTGTTTTTTTAGTTTTATTAAATGTAGGTTTTTCACCAAAAATCAAACTCTTTGTTTTGCACATGTGGAAAAATAGAAAATTATCAAAATAATTTTTTAAAAAATATTTTTGTGCTGGGTATTGATGTCCTTGATCCATTAAAAAAATAGAATTGAATTTCGATACATACATAAAAAGTTATGTTGTATACAATCCACGTATGTTTGAATTGCAATTGGTTTGACTTCGAAACTCTATTAAGGAAAAAATATTCAATAAAAAACTATGAGACCAAATGAAAGTGCTAGATATCGTATTTAAAAATCTAAATAAAAATAAAATATAATTTTATCTTTCATACAAAAAAAGTTATGTTGTATATGGTGAGTGTCACTTTTTTAAAATGTTGTTTTCTGAAAAAAAAATAGTTTTTGTGGGAGATGGAAAAGGAAGTGCAATCTTATTCCAAAATTTTTGAAAAAAGTATTTTAAGAATGTATAGACAAAATGTGATGAGACTCTAGTTTGCATCATCTTCAAATTCCTCACGGTTTAGCCGCTATATGCCTGAATGTGAAGATTTAGTTAAAAATAATAATTTCAGTGTCCAGTTTGGCCAAAAATTGTAAACCACTATTGTGGGATCACCCGAAGCCATATGCCAAAATAGTGACAAAATACGTGTTCAAAATTCTCAACACTTCAAAACTTCACTACATATATGCCGACAGTTCTCCTTCTTTGATCAAAACTTCAAAAACTTGAAAACAACTAACTACTATATTTAGAAGATTATCTTATGGTTTTTCTTCATTTCCAGAAGGAATTTCTTTGAAGCATCAATTGTTATTCCAATAATAATAATGAAACTATTATTCTTGGAAGTCTTGTTAACAATTTTAGTTAAAGATTCAGAAATTATAATTGCTTCTTTCAGTTTCTCACCATTCCTCAATATTTCCACCATCTACTCCAACCTGCATTTGGTTAGATCCTTTACCTTCGAAAAAGTATCCACAAGAGTATTCTTGGAGAGTTGAATTTTTGTGTGGGCTGACTGTAGCTCCCAGATTTTTCTCCTTTTGGTGTCATCCAGATCCTGAGATATATCAAAAGTTTTTCCAATTCCATTCAACTCTGTTTTTATTTGATCCAACTTCTCTTTGTAATTTCTGACTGCATGGGGCCAACGGATGTAATAGTTGTAGATGTCAATAGCTGAGTTTATGCATTGCCTTAACTCATTCATTTTATTTTTCAGTTTGGAAAGAGATAGTCTGAATTGCTCCTTCAAGTGAGAGATGACTTCACCAGCTTCATTTTCTTGTGCTTTAATTCATTGTTTCTTTGCTGCACTTAATCATTTCATTGGAAAAAATATTCTGCAAACTCTCAAATCTAATCTTCATTTCTCAACATGAGCATTTAACACACTTAGAATCATGTCCTGATCATATGATGGTCTAGTAGACCATAACTTAGCTAGTTTTTGCATTCCACCTTCTCCTTGAATAATCTGTTGTAGCTTTTCATCTATCAGATCATCTTCTTCCGCATTAACTTTTTCTTGTTCAGATTCATTTTTCAGTAGATCATCAGTTTCTTCATCAGATTCTTCATTTGAAATATCCACAATTTATTTTTCTTTTCCTTTTCCCTCAATTCTGGGAACTTTTCTTTCTAGAGGACTGTATTCAAAAATTTCCTTTCCTCTTTTCTATCCTTTAGTAGTTCTATTGGAGGAGGAACCAACTTCAATTTCAATCTTACCGGAAGAGAAATATTAACTGAACCACACTTCTCAAGCACATTCTCAAAGAAATTTTCAAATTCTAAATCCCAATCAACCAAGCTCCTAGAATATGCATATATTTTTTTGCATACCAGTTCGTTTGTCATTTTCAAGTTTTGGCAAACAATTCAAGAAATACATTACTAAGAATGTGATCAAGGTGCCAAACCTAAAAGGGTAACTTGATTCCTTTGTCAATTGCACATTCTCCATGAGCTGATCCTTTAACAACCCGCATAGGTCAAAGTCCTGACCTTCAATTATCATCTTGTGAGAAATATAGACTGCGCCAACCGATGTAGCTCCTTCTCAATTTCTATAGAAGATTTTGTATGTTATTCAATGTGCAATATATTTTGTGACAAGATTCTTGATTGTAGCAATTATCAAGGCTCTCTAATCTCCGATTATCCCAGTTAGGGTTTTGACCTTCTTGTTCCAGATAGATTTCTTCCTTGGTATATCTTTGACTTTGCAAAATCCAGTCAAATTCTCAATTTCTTCCTTTGAGATGATGTAGGGTGTTTCCAAATTTAAGATGTCATCGTGTAAGTTTCTCAAGATGAATTTCATGAATTACACATTTTCGAAGTACAGAAACTCATTCTAGATATCCAAATTTCCGTGTTTAGCTTTGCTTAATTGCTTCAATTCATTAGGCGATAACAAATTCCTCATGGACCTAATCTTTGCACTGTTATACTTATCCAGAGTGATCGATCCTTTGATTTGTTCTATTTTCCTTTTGGTGTCTAGGGTTCACAACCACACACTAAATTGTATGAAGAATTTGAGATCAATTTGAAATACCTAATAGATTTTGAAAATTGCCAATGAATCTATTTCACTGCTTCGAAATCTGACCACTGAGTGCTCTCCTTTTCTCCTTCGATGCAAAGTGACGAATGATGGTTTTAACTTTACTTTATAGCTCGTATACTTGCAATAAATGTGTTTGCCATAAATTTTTGGATACTTTGTTTCTTAAACAGTAACTGAAAAATATTTTGTAGACCTATGAATTGTCTAAATACATTTTGCAAAAGTTATCCAAGACTTTTGTACACCATAAATACACCTTCTTGACTATTCTCTACATTCCGGTACCATCCATAGATAGGGGAGGAAATATTTTCTTGAAAATCTCCCCCTAGGCTAGTGGCCTGAAATTAATTACTACAAGAATTACCAAAGGCAGGTTCCAGCATGGAACCATTTCCAGCACCAGAATCATTCTTTCTTACCCATGTCTTTTTCATCTGATCTCTGATCTCATTTGTAGTCACTTTTTCTTTCCCTTTATCATTTTTCTCTATTTTTTTGTCTTCGTATACCAGACCTCTTATGTTTGTATTCTTATTTATGTAGAAGCTTGCAATGTGACCATACTTATTGAAATTATAGCACACGATATTTTCTTGTCTATTCCACTGATTTCTTCTTGATCTACATTGATTAAAAACATGCCCAAATTTTCCACATGTATAGCATTCAACATTTCTTTTATCAATAAAGTAGCTTGACATGTTTATGCATTCAATTGATTTATGACAAAGATTTTTGTAATTGAAGCACTGACCAGAAAATGATGAAACTTTTGACTTCATATTACTTCTACACTAAGCAACCATATGCCCAAACTTATTACAAGAAAAACAATATCCATTAAAATTTTGTGCATTAGGTTGTCTTACCGGATACCTTCCATTTTTTTTCTATCTGAAATTCTTTTGTCCTGATCTGGAACTTTCTCCTTTTTCATATCCAAGACCTCTCTTATTATTTCCTCTTTTTTCCTTGATTCATCTCATCAAGCTTTACTGAACTGATCTTAAAATTTTCTTTGTATTCATTTTCAATGACAAGATCATTCCTAATAGTAATCTTCTTACCAAGTTCTTCTTCATTGTTTCTGGTTCTTTGTAATTCACATTCCAACTGAGTGAATTCCTCATTTATTCTACTACATTCATCAGATTTCTCTTTCAAGGTCTGAGCAAGATTTTCTTCATTTTTCTTCCTTTCTTCAATCTCCTTAGTCATCTTCATCATCATAGATTCCATCTCATGTTTAAGATTTGTATTATCTCTAGCAAGCTTTTCACATTCTTCGGTTATTTCCTTCAAGGTCTAATTCAAGTGAGCATCATCCATATTTTCATTCTCCTTCTATTGTATCTGATCATAGAGATCCTTTCTCTTCTCCCTGGATTAACAATCTAATCTTTTAATGACTAGATGAATTTCTCTACATCTTTAAGATTCGCTCTCAATTCATTAACTTCTGCTTTAGATTGATCAAGTTCATCAAGTGCCACCATAAAATTTTGCTGAAGACCATCAGAGTCCATTACATTCCAAGATCCACCTCAAGCTGCTAAAATTTCTCCAGAGGAACTGCATCTGATACCAATTGTTGGACTCAAGGGAACACTGAAAGGGGGGGTGAATCAGTGTTCAATAGATTTTAATCTTCATCAATCTAAAACTTGAAACCATTTCAACATTACATTAAAGAAAATATGTATGCTTTCAAAGTAATCATTCATGACCCATAACACATAGATTTTTGCGTGGAAACCTTGTTAGTGGAAAAATCATGGTGGAGGTTAATCCACAATTTGAGTACTCAAATATAATTGTTTACTAAAGGAATGCACTTGCATTCAGGCACACTACCTAGAGCTCACTGCTCAAAAGAAAAAGACTCACTACCATACAAAAGTTTAGATTAAGACCATCTGAAGGTTGAAATAATATAATAACATCTATTTATGCCAGGTGACAGTTCTGGTAAAGCCCATAGATTGAATTTTGGATCTATAGACCGATTCTTCTCTTCGCTCTGCTCTGCTCTTCTCTTTTCTTCTTTTCACATCACACATCTAGACAATTTCACATTATTATTCTGCTAAATCTCACACTACACACATATTCTCATGCTTACAGACTTCTTCATTTCCAATCACATCATGTTCCATACCTTACACAATAGAACCAATCTCATATATATATACAGTAACAAGGTTTTACTCATTCATCACTCGGCTTCATAAAATATTAAGTTACCTCCATCTTGTCGGACAAATCCATCATTAATTATTTATGTGCATCCTCCAAAGTTGGTTAAGACAAAGAGAGGACCCAAAAAAAAAAAATCAAGCATGAAGATATTTAATTAATTACTCCTTCTATATCCGCGATTACTATATTCATTGGGTTGGCCTTCTAGCATAGATAACTAAAAAATTAGTACACCGGATCTCCTAGATCATGTACCAGTGAGTTCACATCAAAATAATCCTTCACCAAATATCAAAAAACTTTACTCAAAGATCCACAACCCAAAATATATGTCTGGTGAGGTGTTCAGATCAACTTTTATGTGTGTAACCATATGCCCTGTTCTTTACTTTGTTCTGTCGGTAGATTCCAAAACTGTACTGCAGACTGGATGCCATAAAGGTTGCATAGGGTGCCAAGGTTGTCAGAGTTTCCATGGTTTCCATCAATGACAACACTTACATGCCATATGCCAACACTTCTCTCAAGATGAAGACCTAGATTATAGTGAAATATTTTCTCTAGCAGCTAAGATTCCAACTATTGAATTAGTTATTGCTTTAGCTTCTCATATGCATTGGCCTATTAATCAAATGGATGTTAAAAGTGCATTTTAAATGGTGATTTAAATGAAGAAATTTTTATGTATCAACCTTTTGGTTTCATTAAGGAAGGTAATGAACATCTTGTTTACAAATTAAATAAATCAATTTATGGTTAAAAATAATTCTTTCTTTATGTTCTAAAATTAATGCTCTCTTTATATCTCAAGGTTTCATTAGAAGTAAAAATGATCCAAGTTTATATATTAAGTATAGTGAAAATGGTATTGTGATTATTATTTTATGTGTTGATGTTTGAATTACCACTTTTAGTTCTAACAATTTGATTAGTGATGTTAAGTCTCAACTCAATCAACAATTTCAAATGACCGATTTAGGTGTATTACATTATTTTTGGGTATGCAAATTTGGAAAACACCTAAAGGTATTTTTATTTCTCAACATAAATATTCTCAAGATCTCTTATATGAATTTAAAATGAATGATGTAAAATGTGTTTCTACTCCTTGTGAATCATGAATAAAATTAGTGGTTGATATGGAAAATCCTTTTGTTGCTCCTACTTTATATAGACAATTAGTAGGAAGTTTAAATTATTTCAACTCTTACTAGACCTGATATTTCTTATAGTGTTGGTTTAGTTTCTATATATATGTCTAAACCACACCAAACTCATTTTAAATTTGCAAAAACAATTTTAATATATGTTAAAGGTAATCTTAATCTTGGTCGCTTTTATAATGCAAATTATGATTTTTATTTAAAGGGTTATACTAATTTAGATTTAGGAGGTGATCCCAATGATGGAAGATCCACTTGTGGATATTGTTTCATTGTTGGATCAGGTGCAATCTCATGGAATAGTAAGAAACAACAATCTACTTCTCTTTGTTTTGTAGAAGATGAATATAAAGGTTGTACCAATGCATCCAAACAAGTGTGCTATGGTTAAGAAGATTACTTGAAGACTTGCATCTACCTCAAAAGAATCCTACTTTATTTTGTGATAATCAAAGTGTCATTTCTTTTGCCAATAATCCAATCTTTTATGTAGGGACCAAGAAAATTTCTCTTCAACATCACTTCATTAGCGAGAAAATTTTGAAGACACACAATTTTCCTTTTTGTATTATAAAGGTGAAGATAAAGTTGTAGATATTCATACCAAAGCTCTTTGTAAAGATAAATTCCTCTTTCATTGTCAAAATCTAGGCTTACAACCCATTGAAGGGTTTGATGTAAAATCCCCAAGTAAAGCTTGAGGGGGCATGTTAGAAGATTAATTTTTGCTTGGTAATGGTTATTATTTAATTGTATTTATTTATGAACTTGTAGGAATATTCCAAAGAAATACCTACAAATATTTTTTATTTTTGCCTCCTCACACATGTGTGAGGATGACTCATTTTATTTTCAATTCCTTTATTAAGGAATATATGTAGCCACCTCCTTAAGAGGTTTTTGACACATTGCACACACATAGATTCATGGTGGCATTCATTGAGTTGGGAGTTACATTATAACTCCTCTTCTCACCTCTATTTGTTAAGGTGACTATCTTCTCATTCTCCATTCAAGCAAGCAAGATTAAGACTTAAGTTCTCTCTCTATCTCTTTATGTCATTCTTAAGCATTTTTCCTCTATTCATAATATTGAGATTTTTTCTTATTTTTACCCCTTATCAAATTATTGTGTCTCCTCTTGATGATTTTGGTGCTTGGATTGGATTCTCTCATTTTTGGTAATATCTTTCCTTCAAACAATGCTCATTAATTAGTACTTTTTATTGCTCATTTTATTTTTCCTTTCAATAAAACTCCAAAAAAATTGGAAAAATGGTCACAACACTAAAAATTTTATATCAAAGGATTAAATTTAAATAAAAAATATTGAAACAAGAATTAAAATATCATAGAAGTTTTTAATTAATAGGAAAAAAATCCTCTTCCATAGAAGTATTTAATCAAGGCATTATCAGGTGCTAAATGTGGCATAAAGCTACATTAAAAATATTAAATAGTGTTGAAGAGTGGGATAAATGTAGAAGTATTTTCATTGGCTAGAGTGGTGTCAAATGGTCAAAAAAATTATTATTGGCATGTATATTATTATCAATTCCCAGTTATTACTGCAATATCCTTTATCAAAAGAAATCAAGGGTTATACCCCGCGAAGTGTTGAATTTTGTTGGTCTATGAATGATAGCATTAAAAGCCTTATGGAAAATTAGATTTGTCCTTACACTCATACTATTGTTATGGAAATTTGGAGATAGGCTCCCCCAACATCTACTAGAGTATCTAGATGGAAAGGAACAATATGATACTCCATAATGAAGAAAATAGAGCCAAGGAAGTGTCTGAGTATTGCTCTAGAGTGTTATTTGAGAATGTCTCCATTTGCAACTAAAAATTTTTGAACAGAAATCCTACTATTTTTTAATCCAATTTTTTCATAGATTGGATTTATTCTTGGACCTTGATACATTTAATAATTCTAAAATTTTAGCTAGGTAGATTACCAAATGGAAACCACCCCCTCTAGGCTAGTCCAAAATCAATTTTGATGGGGCTTCCAAAGGAAACCTAGGTTTGGCTAGTGGTGGTGGAATTATTAGGAGCTATGATGGAAAATTTATTGTTGGATTCTCAAGGGCCCTAAGGGAGTAGTATCCTAATGTGGTTGAAGCAATGAAAATGTCATGGGGATTCAAGATTATTCTATCTCTAGGGATAATGAGATTACAAGTTGAATGTGAATCAAATCTTGTTATTGATGTTGTCAAAGATAAAGTGTAGGTAGGGTGAGCTATCATTGAAAATATAAATGATATCTAAAATATCCTAATGGTATTTGATAGATTCACTACATCCTATACCTATAGAGAAACAAATTGTGTTATTGATGCTATGGTAAACATGGGGACTACTTTGGAATCCCTTAGATGAAGGAATACATTTCTTCTCTCGATAAATGTTAGAGGTATACTCCTTGAAGATAAATATTATATCATTTAAATTTGGAGGACTCACAATAAAATCATAATATTTGAATATATAGTCATATATATTCTAGGTAAAAAATCCCTACCTAGATTCTTTCCCTTAAGTTCTTAGGACTATTGGAATATTGATAGAAATATGAGGACTTCAAGTGTTTGAAATAAATATGAGAGTAGAGTAATACAAAGTGGGTCTCAAAGACTATAAATAACCCCCCTTGAGCATAGTTTGTTTTGATTTTTTTTATTATTAATCTATATGTTATGTTGAAGATGGGATTAAGTTGGAAAAATAAAAAGGTGCAAGCCAAAGTCATGAGCCATTTAAGTATGGCTAGAACTCAAAAATTGAAATTTTCCAAATGATATGGAACCCACCAAAACTGATGGCTTAAATTAATTCAAAAAAATCATCCAACCCTTCCAAGTAATGGATTAAGACCATTGGCACAAGAGATTTTATGATAAACCTAAAAACAATGTTTAAAGGATAAATCTAACAAATATCTTGATAGATCAACTTTACCCAAGGATTCCCCCTATCTCAAGCATGAGTAGACATTTAACACTTCATACTTTACCTTTTTTGGCAATATTCAAGATCATTTCTAGAAACCTACACCTCACTTCTAGAACACACTCCTTCCTATCTTTCTTAAAGCATTGTAGTGCAAATTTTCTTCAATATTCCTAGCCTTATTTTATCATACCATGGGTGTAGAATATTTAAGAATAGATCTAGGCTAAAATGATGATTTCATAATGATGTTGTACTCTATAATATTTTTATAGAAGGAGGCTTAGCACTGCTTATGGGGAGTCAGAGCAGTCATGATGAAAACATTTCCATTCAATTTTCCAATTCCTAGAATAGGATGCATGTTAAAATGGGAGGGATATCTTTTAAAGTTAATGAGAGGTTATAGCACAAGCCACAAGATTTTCATGCAACAGGAAAAAGGTGAAAATACATAGGAAGGTACACAATTTGGATAATATGAACATGTTATTCAAAGAGAGTGAAACCCTTATTAAGCTACATGCGGGTTATAACTGTGACAAACTCCCCAACCCATGGGAAAAGTTAATATTCATTCTAATGAAATATATCATGTTGGAGGGTCATTTTAAATATTACTAATTTTATCACTTCCCTCACTTAAACCATTTTGGAAATATGGTGCTAATTAGCTTCTCTTCTTGTCTGTTACCCAATCTTGTGCTATCTCTAAAAGAGTCCATTCAAACATCAATAATAAACTAGGAAAAGCAACACTTCCAATCCACTGAAGGCTCATTCTTAGATTGTATCATTTCTATCTTTCTTTATGTCCTCCCAAGATCATCGAGGTCTACTTGGTTGAAGAACCCTCTATTGTTCCTTCTCCTTTTGGAAGCCCCTTGAACCCTCGTAATGAAGAAACTATCAAGCCTCCTTCAAAAGGAAATTTATTTTTTCTTGCTAATATGGCCACTCCTAGACCAAAATTAAAGACCCCAAACCTGTAAGACAAACATTTAAAACTGAAAAAAACTTTGAGCCAAAAAATAGTTGTTGTAGGGTTGTGTGAGCTTAAACACCACCCCAAAAAAAGTCATGGAAAATATCTTAAGACAAATTTGAAAGACTCACCCAACAAAAATTTAAAGAAACCCAAAACTAAATTATTTGTGGAAGAGACTACTATCAATGAGGAGGAGATTGAAGATAACAATAAGAATATATATAAATAATATTTTAAAAAAGAATCTAACTCAACTACTAATGTATACTACACTAATATTAGTGTTTGGAGATCTCACAGATTGGCTTGTAAATAGGCCCCTAACATAATTATGGATAGTGATGAGTCTGGATAGGTTAAGGAGGAAGATGATAGTGGAAACTGAGATAATGTTGAGGAAGTTGAGGAGGATTTTTGATGGCCCAAGATTATTTCAAAAGATGAATTTCATGCTTTAAGACTCAGAGGACTCCACCTCTACTAAAGAGCACAATGAAGAAAAATATCCAAATTGTGAGAAGATATTTTAGGATTTCATTGCATTGTTGAGGAGGGTGGAAAAATTGGAGAGGAAACTTAATATCATCTCCTACTTTACCCTAAAACTACTTCATCACTCAGCTATCACTCTTGGTTTCGTTCTACAAGGGGAGATAAAAAAGCATGAGAAGACTATTGAACCCAACAAGTTATCTACCAAAAGAAAGATATGTTTAAGTTCCTTATGGAGGATTGGGAAAATCTTCCTAAGTAGGATGTTATTTTTTTTGTTTGTTTTAACTTTAAAAGAAATTCTCTATTGAGACATTGTTATTAGTTTGATGTCACTCACATGTTATATGGTCTTTGACCTTGGTTTCCTTTCTATTTAACTCTCTTCCCTTGGGGTCTTCTATTTATGGCACCATATAAATGCTTCTTACTTTATAAAAAACAAAATTTAAGAATACAAATAGAAAAATACAATAACTTACCCATAAAAAAATAGAAACAACCAAAAATTTATGTAATGCAAAGAATGTCAAAATGTATAATCATATAAATACTTGATAGAAACTAATGGTAAGAAATGAGTGTTGAAAAAGAATTATATAATTAATTAATTCTTTTTTATTTATTCATTATTACTATTAGATAAACGTTTAATGCCAATAAACATTAATATCTATTCAATTCATAGGACTTTCTTCATTGCACATGGTGTATACTAAATATTTGTTCAACCTAGATAAACTATATAGAATGAAATTATAATACAATATAAAATTAATAATGAACCTATCAAAGAGAGTGTGTTAATAAATATAATGTAATTATAGAGTGATTTGTACCCAAACCTAAAGATCACAATATAAATAATGTACATAATAATCTAATTCATCAATTTGTGAATCCTTTTCTATCTTACTACAAATGTACAAGGGATAAAATTACATAGTAACACTTTAACCTCTTTGTTTAACCATATTTTTATTAATGCTATAAATGCATATTCTTGTCCCTCAATTGGACTTATCTAACACACTACCTACTCCTATTCCTAATACTAAACACATCACTCTAAATTGATAAATCAATCAGTACATGGTCTATTTCTTCTTTTTTTTAATCTAATTACACTAGGCCATGTCCATGGTTCTATCCCTACATATTATTGCACCTAAAGCCTATTCCAAATTTAAATTTCAAATATCATACATATTAAGATAATCTATTGGAAATTGTACCATTACCCATCAAATTATTCTCAAAAGGTCTTTATTTGTCTATCTAGGACTTGTATTTAAGGAGACTTCCCCAAGTTATTTTATTCATCAATTATGAGGGTAAAGGATTCACATAAGCATTTATTTATATTCATATTATTAAGATTAGATTAGTCTAATTTACTTAGTTTCAAGTGTATCATCATTTTTTTTCTCCATTTGATATTTTATTTTATTGTATCACATTATACATGTATTAATTTATATTAATGAACTACATAGTACTCCTCATTTTTTTATAAATCCTTAAAATGTTTTTTTTATCACTTGATTCTTAGGTGCAATTAAGAGACCAAGTGTGAATATTGAATGCAAAATTCTATAGTGAATGAACCCAAAAACAATCAAGTTTCCTCGAACCAAAACATATGTATATCCTTTTCCCATTTCTCAAAAAAATTAGATTATGCTAAATATAGATTCATGATCATTAATGCAACACTAAATTATAATTTCTAATATTATATGGTACTATCATATTTTATCAAAATATCAATTTATTGACATCAAATTCTAATAAAACATAATCCATCTAGTTCTCTTGAACTTTTCTATTTTAATACTCTAATAATTAAATTTATATTTACATTAGTAAATTTTTTATTTTATAGATTCTAAGGTTTACTTCTATTATAACTAGAGACCTAGATCATATGTATGTAGGATGTGATTTATTTCCCAATAAAATCTCATAAATCCAATATTATATGTGTATGGTATAGTAAAAATTCAATATCTCATAAGAAAAAAACTACAAACATTAGGTCCATAGAAAGTATTATTTAGAATAGATAACTACAATAATTCTCTAATATAAGAGATGTAAAGTTAAAATTATGATATTAGAGTAAACATTAAGGCATGTAAAATTATGAAGAATAATTAATTAAATAAATACAAATAATGTACATGCAAAATTACATATTTGTGCATATGAGATTGAATATAATATTAAAGAAAAAAAAATATTTAAGATAATTAATTAAAACTAATATAAAATAAAATAAATTTATATACTATTTGTAGAGTATATAACATGAAGTAGGAAAAATCTATGAAACTGTATAAATTAATATATAAAATAAGAAATATTTCAATTTATTAAACAATACAAAGAATTTATTTTTGCGATTTAAAATCATGAGATCAAAGATAATATTATAATTAAAATTTAACATCATTTTTTTAATTAGTATCTTCTTTATTACAAAATAATTAAGGGGACCATGGTGCATGTCTCATAAATGAGAATAAATGACATATCCAAGGATTTTTTAAAAATAAGGGATTATTAAACTAATTCCACTAATCATCATAAAAATCATGGCTTGCTTGGTAAATCTTCGTCAAATAAAAGGGACTTAAATAAACCCAATGCTCTAGCAGGTTGAGTATATGGAACCATATGTGATGCTCCTCGAACTGTTGCAAAGGTCAACAAGTTTCCATAGGAAGTTGTCCACCCAACTACCTATTTTTCATCCAAAAATATTGAATTATAAGAATATAAGTACACCATAATTCTTCTAAGATCACTATAAGCTATATTCCTTTTCAACCAATTTAATAAATGTGAATATATATACATATATATTTGCTAGTAGATATGTATATAATTATGCATACATATGTATATGTATGCACATGCAAATACATAATATAAATATACTATTAAAAAAAAATTCTAAAATAAATTATATTTAATATTATACATGTCCCTTATGATACCAAGCATGATAAGGTATTCTTAAAGGTATCTTCAACTCAAGGGATAGATGGCAAATATTAGTACGTGTTCCCACTAAAGGAATTGCTGCATCTTGGTCTCCACTGCAAATTCAAGTGTTATTTTATGTTAAATTGTGATTAATCATATTTTAATGGCTTAATTTTTAATGATTAATATTTGGATACACTTATATTTCACCATTTTTTAAACTCAAATTTATTTTTGAAAGAAAATTTGACCATGTTTATATCTAAATATACTACTAAAAAATTTACATGTGAAAATATCAATAATAGAATACAATCATTTGTAATTGAGTTATTAAATATTTATTTGTTGGATAAAAAAGAGCATGATGTGGTGAATATGAAATCTCGTCATTAATGAAGTTTCAAAACTATATAAATATCATAATAGAGAGCAATATTTCATAAGAAAATTGAACATAAGCTCTTGAAGGATTCATTTATTTTGATTGGTCAATATCACCTGTAAACCCAAATGTGTATTCCATTTGTGATAATTTCCTTAAGCACTAGAATAATATTGATTCCCTGATCATCATTAGTATAATTTAAGACCCTAATCGAAAAAAAAGAACATAAAACACATCATCTTTTAATATAACATTATCTCATGCCTAAGTAAAACTCCAAACAAAATATTTATCACTTAAGTATTAGAAATAATGAATCATTTAAAATATATATATCCATATTTATTAAAAAATATATTCTCCTCATGATATGTTTATTTAAATATCTATCCTAAATTTCATATATAGTATTAACAATTACTATATGTAACTTAAAATTTTACTTATCTCTATTATGAGGGGGGGCTTTTTCCCTCACATGATGTTTTTTCCTTGTCAATTATTTTGAGCAGAGTCACATTGAACCACTCTCATCATCCTCTTTTAGAAAGGATTTTTTTGACAGTTTTTCTCTTCTTTTTAGGATATCATTTGGTACATGGGTATCTAGCATCCAAATACATATTTTTCAAGACCAATGTATTCATATTTCTTATCCACCTAAGCTATATTCAAGGGGATGTTACTTCATTATTTTATTTTCTTTCATTTAGCTAATTATTTTATTACAATATATTCATCTAGGATACAATAAAATTGTTTAGGTAGGTATCTACTTGGCTAGGTTGTACGTGCATCATGTGACATATGATCCTAGTTTTGGAAGGTACATATATTTGATGCCTACCTTATTTCCTTTGGGTGAGTAACTATCCCTTAGAACTAGTTTGGGAATGTAATACCCCTCCGTTTTGTTTCTTGTTCATGTTGCTTTATGCTATATTTGGTTGCAGTTACTTTGATACTGGATACATTTTGTTATGATGTTTCGATCGCTATTATTGAGCAACAACTATTATTGTTCGATGTAGTTATCTGATTATTGTTTCACATGCATTATGGATTAATGATGTTGTAGAGTTAACATGAGATGTTATTATGAGATTACTGGATTATGATGGAAGTGTCAGTTTCGATGAGTGTATTGGTGAAGAGGACGATTTCGCATCACTCGCTTACGAGTGCCCTACGAATCCGTAATTCCTTCTTCACGGTGTGTATTATATGCTGGATATATTATATGATGTTGTTTACTTGTTTTCAGGATTGCAGGTACATGACATCGACTCCACCTGGTTTCACAGGTTTGAGCATGTCGATCCAACGGTTAAGTTGAACGGGAGATAGTAGCTAGGTAACATGTGTCAAGTTTACACCCTAGCCTTAGTGTGTCGTCAGTTGTGTGTGTCAAGCCATTGTCTGTCTTGTTTTAATGTTATTTAATTCTGAAGGATTATTGATTTGGAAATACATATTTAGAATAATTGCATTTAAATCATGTTGATGGTTATTTAATTTAAATAATGCAATGTGGATAAAAGTTTATATTTAAATTAATTAATTATATTTAATTTATTTAATTAATTAAATTTAATCCATGGGGGTTGAATTTAGTTATTAAATAATTAAATTAATTAATTAAACGTGATGCAAGAGAATGAAAGGAAATAAAAGAATTAAAATTAATTTTGGAATTTAATTTCAACTTGTGGGAATTAAATTAGAAATTGTAATTAAATGTTTACTTGGGAAATGAGTTTCAACTTTGGAAATTAATTTATTATTTGAAATTGCATTTTAAATTGAAAGTGGGTTTTCGAAAATTGGAATTGAAATTGAAATTGAAATTAATATCTAATTTGCATGCAATGTGAATTAGGCTTGTAAAAATTGAAATTGAAATTAATATCTAATTTGCATATAATGTGAATTAGGGTTGTAAAAATTGAAATTGAAATTAATTTACATGTAATGTGAATTAGGGTTGTATTAGGTATTTTTTATTTATAAAGAATACATGTTTTAATTTTAGGGCAAAAAGTTTTTAGAAAAATACATTTTTATAGTAGAGAAGAAATTTTGGAAAATTTGCATAGGGGTTTGAAGAAAGTTTTGATTGTAGAATTGATTGAAGGAAAGATTGTTTGCATTTGTTGGGTTTGGATTGAATTCATTGGAGGATTGAAGAAAATTCAGGAAATCTTTGGAGGAGGCTTGCATCAGAAATTCATCTCTTCTTGTAGCTTCTTGTACCAGGTTTTCCTCTTTGTGTTTTATTGTTCTTGATTGTTTTTTTTTAAATAGTAGTGATTAAAGATTTGTTTGTTAAACCTGTTTTAGAAAATAAATTTGATATTAGAAAAAAAGAATTAAATAAATTTACAGCCTTTGCTTGTGAAAATTCTTGAGTGAAAATTGTGAAAACCTCAGTTGAATTTAAATTATTTGGGGAAATCGATTATGTTATTAAAATCAAACATAGAGATTGAACAATGCATTTAGAATGTTTTTAGAAAATGAAACCTTCTGTTTATTATTAAAAATCGGATTTTAAAATCCAGAGGGTAGTTATATTTTCATGGTAAAATGGTCTGGTTGTATCGTGTATAACTCCACTTACACAAACTGGGTTGTCAGTAAATTTAAAGAGTTTCTTCATCTTGAAATTTTCTTATCCCTGTCAAAAAATCGCAAATACCCAGATCATAGTTTTTGAGTTATGCTTGAAACACAAGACTGTTGTTAAGTTATTTTCCCATGGCTGCTCTGATAATAAAATAATAATAAATTGATATTTATAAATATTAATATTTTATGTATTGTTATTATAATATTAAAATATTATTTAATAATATTTTATATTATAATTTATAATATTAAAGTATTATATTTATTTATATTAGTTTAAATAAAATTTGTATATTAGATTAGTGGAATTAAAATTATAAATGTATGGGGAAATTATTGTTTATTTTAAAATGACATGTTAAAGTTTAATTGAAGGAGTTGAATATTTGATTTAAAGAATGCATAATTTAAAATTTAATTGTGGAATTTAAATTCATGTGTAAAAGGTTCAATTATTAATTTGATTTAATTGGAAAAATATATATATGATATTGGGTTATAATCCAAATATTGATCTTATTTTAACACAATAAGTTATGGAAGAGACCAAATGTTAATTTGATTAATTTTATAATGATTTAATTTGCAAGGGCAATTGGTTATTTAATTTAAAGTGAAATGTTTTGAGTTATAGTTGAAATTACTTATTTTGTTAAGAACAATTAGAGAATAAAATATTAGTGTAATTCTTCCCCTATCTGAAAAGATGAATTCTTAATTCAGTTTTATCGATATAATGAATTACGTAATGAAATGAGAAATGGATTTAGAGTATCCAAATGTAGTTTCTTCTATTGCCTTCAATGATTACCTGTTAATTTATAAGTCTTCTAGATGGTCTGTTGTTTGTGAGGGTTGTCGTTGTGATGTCAACCTGTTGTGAATCCTCTTGGTAGTGCATGGGATTGTGTTGTTTTAAAAGTAAATTCAGGAATTGATTATTATGAAGAGACAATTAATTATTTTAATTTAATCATTTTCTATTTGAACAATTTAGTTGTTGAGAATGTATATTTTATGGTTTGAATAAATGGATGTATGTAATAAGAGTTTGGAAAGAGAAACTTTTAGATGAGATTAACATAGGGTGTTGTTAGAAAACTAGAAGAAATATAAGGTTTGGGTTAGGAAATTGAAAAGAATTATTGTAGAAGATTTATGTTAGTTTTAAAGGAAAACAATGGATTTGATTTAAATTATTTGAACTAGTCTATCCTTTATTATAAAGGCACTTATTTAGTTTTTCTTTCAATTAATTTTGAAAGGGCGATAGTTATTATGTTTTATTTCCATAGAGCAAATTAATCGTTGTGATTGGAATATTAAAGAATCTATATAATTGAGTTTATTAATATATATGTTTGGTCTATATATAATATGGAGCATATAAAAATATGTTAAGGGTAAATTCATTATCGTATTTCATTTTAATAAGATGTATGCAATATATTATTGAATAGAGATTTAAAATGGATGGATTAGTGTATATGGGTAAATGGGTAGGGAAACGATATTTTATTATATTAAAGTGATTGCATGTTCTAAATATGAAATTGAATGAAATGTAAGTTTTGGTTAGGAAATGGAAAGAGTTTACTTGCATAGATTTGTGTCGATTTAAAAGTAAATTAAGAAGTTGTTTTATTGATGAGGCAATCAATTATGTTATTTATTAATTTCTATTTAGATTAATTGAATCATTGTGATTGGATTATGAAAGAGATATGGATTTAGTATATCCAAAAGTAGTATCTTCCTCATGATTATCTTAAAGGATTTAATTCTCTGTATTCAGTAAAGGGAAGTAAGTTTAATTGTTTTAGATTTCCAATAATGAAAGGGGAAATAGGGGTTATGATTATTTTAGATGATCTAGTTATCATGTCTTTGAATTTTTCAACACTACCTATTGAATGAGTATGGATTTAGGAAATCCAAATATTAGATTTGATTAATGACTTGAATGCTTTTGTTGCTATGTCGTCAAGTTGCATTGTTAGTTTTGGGAATTAGTGTTAGTCCTAAATTATAAGTCTTCCAGAAGAACTTAGATGATAAGGGTTGTTGAATCTTTATGCCATCTAGTTGTTTTCCCTTGGGTAGTGCATGGTGTATTTTCAATTTTACCCATGAACGGGGATGTTTTGTACCTCCTGTGAAAGGAGTGGACTATGTGTTGTTGCCTCCAAGATGTTTGGAGTGAGTTCTTTTATTTGTTTCCTCCTTGTCTTGGAGTGGTTATGATGCCTTATTGGTATGCACTTGTGTTTCCCTTGGTGGATTGTTTGGGTGTGTGTTGTCGAATAGAAGACTGGCTTTTGTTAGGGGCCGAAGCCCAAAGTGGTAAACCGGGTAACCTTCAGAAGTGAGTTAATCAAGTGATAATTAAATTAATGTACTTAGATGATTAGGATGCAGTTCACACTAATCAAGATAATTGAATCCTCACTCATAGACACAAGGGCTCGTTTAGACTTGGGATGAGTGAGAAGGCCTGGAATGGTATAGTCATTTATCTTGTCAGTACGAGAGGTATTTGATGCCGTATGAGTGAGTATGAGTGTCGGGATTCGGTTGAGGCAACCAGGATTATCGGAGCCTATGAAGGATGCCCAAAGGAGATCTCATGACTACTATGCGATGACACTCTATCTAGGACAACTGTTGTTAATTGTTTTATGTGTATGGTTCTATGAAAATACTTGATTAATATTATGTCTGGAAGCAATGTGACCTATGTCAGTGATGTTGGAGTTGTACTTGATTTGTACTTGTCAATTCATTTGTTTGGTTATATCAGTTTGAGTCAGTATGAGTCTGTCTTTGGTTAGTGGTTGTAGATCTTTGTCCATGTTACATTGTTACTATCTCCTAGCATGGGGGGTGGGCCTTCGGGTACCACTTGGTTGGGTGGAACATGCAACAAAACCATTGGGTCCCCTTTGATCTTCAGTATTTGATGGCGAGACATCCTGATGGAGGGCTCGAGTTCTTGTGTTATTCTTGCTTTGTAATATTTCAGTTTGTATAAGTTATTTTATCCCTCTTATGTTTATGAGGTGGAATTATGTAATTGTAACCTTATGTACTATTGCCTCATTCTGGGAATGAGTGATGTAACTATTGGATTAAGATAATGTTTATGAGATTGTATCATGGATGGTTATCTTATTATATTATGTGGTATTCTTATGATGTATGATGTTTATTTTATAAGTTTATAATGCTATGGTTTATGTAATATGTATGTGTGTGTTTTAAGTAATCCTAACCTTGTAGCCTTAGAGGTTGTTGTTAATTAGTAAGTGAATGTGTATGTTAAATGCACTTTATAAAAAAAAATTGGTTTGCTTAAGACATTAATTACAACTTCCTTTAGAGTTACTTGGCGGGGCATTACATTTGATGCCTACCTTATTTTCTTTGGGTGAGTAACTATCCCTTAGAACTAGTTGGGAATATACATATATATGATTCCCACCATATAGAAAGAAAGGTGCTTCAAAATTTTGATACATATAGAATACAAATAAAAAAACTTATTAAAAGGTGAACAAAATGCATCGCTTGATAAAAAATTTATATGATGAAATTATTCTATGTAATACATATATACTTTATAAAAAGGATCATAATTTTTTTATTTGACATCGATACATTATGAAAACTAATTTACCCTATTGAAATGGAGTGTATATGTATTCTAAAATTTCATGATATTACATTAGTCTTTTCTAATTGTAATATATCCAATAGAACCATAGGGTATAAACACTAGTTAAACATTCCTCAAATAGTGAAATAAAGTTATCCACTCTATAAAAATAATAAATACTTCATTAATGATTATTTATCAAACTTACAATCATTTTATATAAATTTATTTTAAGGAAAAAACATACTATTGATATCATATTAAGAAACCACATCCCCATGTCTAGGATATGTGGCATGCATTATTCTTAGTAATTTATAGAAGATAATTTTGAGAAAATATAGTAAATTTCTGCCTAATAAGTGGTGGTAATATAATTAATAGGTCTAGAGATATATGAAATCTTGTAACATCAATATACTTTTTAGGATAGTCAGAAGCGGGTAGAAAAACTATATTTTAAATAATAAGAGTTCTCATATTTTATCTTATAAGTAGGAATCATTCATATCAAATATCATTAACTATTGTCATTAAATACTATCCATCCAACAACATTACTCATTCCATTTATAATCCAAATAAATAGAGTATTATGGGTAATTGTATTTTTAGAATGATCTATTTTAATTTTTTAAATAGACACTCAAAATCTCCTACCTGTATAAAATTTTTTTGAGGTTTGTGTAATTTTCTAAAATTTAATGTTTGTAACAATAAACTAGAATGAGAAGAACATTTTATATAGGTATTTATTCTAATATGAGATATATGAAAGGTTTCACTACTTTGAAAAGAAAACCATGAATTTCTACAATTTTTATTCATCACAAGGATCAATAATATGTAGATCTCTTCATCAAAGATATGACCAACACATAATCTACATTCTTATGGGTTTCCAACTCTTTTTCTCAATATTCACCTTTAAATTCATTTTTTTGACCTTAATTTCAAAGTTACAAATGTACTCATTGTTGTTATAATGCACTCACATTTTGGTCTGCATGTTAACACATTCACCTTCTCTGCACTTTGGAAAAATACCCCCAATGAGTGCAATAATCCTCCTTTGTCCATCAGTACCCAAGAAGTAAAATCAGATTCAATTTCTTGGTTGTTACAACTTCTAGATAATTGAAATGCAATACTAGGCCAAAAATCCACAAAGTGTAGTAATGAGTCAAAATTCCACAAATGCAATAGCAAGTGGAAAATCCATAATTAGAAAGTTCAAACATAAAATTCCTCTTCGAGCCCAATTGGTCAATAAGTTTTTGCAATTTGTACAAGTTAGATAATTATGATGTCACATGCTCAATTGTTCATTGAAACCAATTCAATAAACTTTAGAGATTTAGTTCACTAGAGTTTCCCCTTATTTCCAAATGACTACAAGAGACTAGAAAACTTATAGATGCATGTGGAATTCCCATAGAATTTAGATGACCTACTATTTCCTGCAAACGTTGAGATTCACATGGAATTCTTACAAAAGGAATATTACTTCTTAGTTCTTATGTACATGTCTAGATGCACACAAAATTCCTCCAAAAGAAAATGACCACTTAGTTCCACAAAAAATAAATCACCTCATAGTTCTTGCAATGCATGAAAAAATATTGGAACTAGTAATGCATTTGACCCAAAAAAATTCCAATTCACTTAGAAATTTCAAAAAAAAAAATTGTAGCTTTAAAGTCCTCAACAAAAAACAATCTAGAACCTCACAAAATTCAGTAATAGCATAGAATCCTACAAAGCAGTAACTTTCCCAATTTTCATCAAAATTTTATAAAAAATTAAATTCGAGTACCCATTTATCTCTTTACAAGGTGACAGCATTAGATTTTCCAAGTTGTTTTTGAGAATCCTCATGAAAAACCAATCAAAACTAACACTCCCTAAAACTAGACAACTAAATTAAAAAGAAAATATTTTTAGTTGATGCAATATTTCTTATGGACCCAAATTCTCCTACATCAAACATTCTAGGTAAATTAAATATTTAATGAGCTTGAAACCCATGAATATTTTTCGAAGTTGGTAATTAGAATTCCATACTTATAAAATCCTATTCTTTGACATGCATCCAAGATGCTTCATCTTTAGGTTTATCCTTCCAACAAGCCAGATATTCTATATGTTATTTCCTTCTAGTCTTCTTTTCCACTCGAGAACCGATATCCTTGTCTATGTCTTTAAACTTATCTCCAAGTAGTTGATGTTTCTATTCTCATGCATCTTGCAAGTTTGTGGTTTTATTCCCTATTGTACTTGTCTCCCCTTCATAATGCTTATATAGATCTACAACATTAAAACTGGAAGATATGTCTATCCCTACTAGAATTTTTATTTTATAAGCATTGGATGAAAATTATTTAGCACCCTATAAGGGTCTATCTTCCTCCACATCAATTTATTGCATATTCCTAATGGGAACCTCTCACTTTGCAAGTGTTCAATAGCCATATCCCATACCTGAAAATCTTATTCTCTTCTATGCATATTAGCATTCTCTTTTTTTTTATGACACTCTACTCCAGGTTTTCCTTCACTTTCTTATGCAACTTATGAATATACCGATAAAATTATTCTTCCACAAAACTCGATCTACTTAAGTATACACTATATATTAATTCATCTATTACTATTGGGCTATGTCCATAAACAATAGAAAAAAGACTTATTCCTACACTCCTATTCACTAGACTATTTTAGGAAAACTCTTCCTGAGCTAATATTAACTCCCATTGATTTGGTTTGTCTCCTACCAGACATCTCAATACATTTCCTAAACTCCTATTCACAACTTTAATTTTCCCATCAGTTTGGGAATGATAGGTTGAACTAAAACCCAACTATGTTCCAAACTTCTTCCATAGTTTACACCAAAAATAGCCAACAAACTTAGTATCCCTATTCAAGAGTATACTTTTAGATAAATTCTATAGTCTAACTACCTCCTTGAAAATTAAATTTTCTATATGAGAAGCATCATTACTCTTTCTACATGGCATAAAGTAAACTATTTTTGAAAACCTATCAATTGCAACAAATATACAATCATCACATCTCTATGTTTAAGGTAATCCCAAAACAAAGTTCATGTTGCTCATGTTCTCCCATGGCCTTTTGGATGTTGGTAATGGTTAATACAACCCTATATTATTTTTCCTTCCTTTTTTGGCACACTCTACATCCTTCTACTAGTATTTTTACACATTCATTCCTAGCCAAAAATACCCTTCATTTAGTTTCTCTACTATTTTTTCAACTCAAAAATGCCCACCCAAACCTCCACTATGATTTTATTTGATCAAATTTTCTCTCATTGATCTGTGTGGCATGCAAGATATCTTTTTTGGTGAATAATAAAACTTATTAAATAAAATACTCCAACCATGGATTCCTACCCTTGTCCATTGGATTCTTACACACTTCCCATGCTTTCTTAAAATATGTATCATCTTCATATAAATATTTCATAACATCAAATAAAACAACATTTACCTTCAAATCATTCAACAATAAATACCTTCTACTGAGTGTATCTACTACCCTATTTGATTGTCCACTTCAATTCTTTAAATGTTTTTAAACTTTGAAACAATTCAACTAATTTCATGTTTTTTTAACTCAACTTATCTTAGTTGTTTATGAATTATAGTCTATGATGATCTGTCTATAACACAAACTCCTTGGGGATCAAGTAGTGTCTCTATTTCTTTCATGCATGCACTATTGCATACAACTCTTGATCATGTATTAAATAATTCCTATTAGTTTCATTGATATTGTGATGAAATAAGCAATGGGTCTCCCTTATTCACTCATAACTTCACCAATTGTAAATCCAATTGCATCATAATCAACCTAGAGCACTTATCTAAAATTAGGGAAATCCAATACTAGTTGTTCTTTCACCTTATTCTTCAAAAACTATTTTTTTTCTCTATTTCATATGTTCATCCAAATTATTTTTTGTTACCCTTTATTGTCTCTATGATTGTAGCATAAATTCCTCTAAAATTTCTAATGAGAATCCTATGGAAGCTCCCTAAGACATGAAAAATCTTGGCTTCAAACATAATCATAGGCGAAGGCCAATCTACTATCACCTTAAACTTCTTTGGGTCTATTTTGAACCCCTCTTCAAACACTACAAATCCTATGTATACTGGTTCATTTTTTATGAAATAATATTTCTTCAAATTCACTAATAGCTTCTCTTTTTTCAATATTTGCAAAACTTCCATGACATGCACTAGATTCTCTTCTTTTTTTTAATAAAAATTGAAAGTATCATCTAAATATGCATTCACAAATCTACCAATAAAATATTTGAGTACCTTATTCATCAGTTGCATGAAGGTACTTAGGGAATTTGTTAATCCAAATGGAGCTATCAACCACTCATATAAGTCATCCTTTGTTTTGAACACATTCTTCCATTCATATCTTTCACTAATTCTTATTTGATAGTATCACCTCTTCAAGTCCAACTTTGTGAATTAATTTTCTCCAGTCAAACAATCCATCATGTCATCTATTTGAGGCAAATGAAATATGTAATTTAAATTATTATCTTGTTTATGGCTCTTAAATATATGCATATTTTCTAGAAACCTCCACCTCACCTCTAGAAGACACTCCTTCCTATCTTTCTTAAAGCATTGTAGTGCAAATTTTCTTCAATGTTGCTAGCCTTATTTTACCATACCATGTGTGGAGAATATTTAAGAACAGATCTAGGCTTCCATGAGGATTTCATAATGATTATCTAATCTATAATATTTTTACAAAAGGACGCTTAGCACTACTTATGGGGAGTCAGAGTGGTCATGATGAAAAAATTTCCATTCAATTTTCCATTTCCTAGAATAGGATGCATGTTAAAATGGGAGGGATATCTTTTAAAGTTAATGAGGAGGTTATAGCACAAGCCACAAGATTGTCATCTAACAGGAAGAAGGTGAAAAGACATAGGAAGGTACAAGATTTAGATAATATGAACATGTTATTCAAAGAGAGTGAAACCCTTATTAAGCTACATGCGGGTTATAACTGTGACAATGTAATACCCCTCCGTTTTGTTCCTTTGATCGAACAGTGTTCTGCCCTTTTATGTTGTATTTTATGTTAGTACCTTAACTTTGGTACTCGGTTGCTATTTTATTGCTATCTATAAAGTGACGTGAATGTTATCTTTTGACATGATGGTATTTTATTTTGATGTTATCATTATGACATGTTTTGGAGTAGCATTATGGATGTTTGAATCAATGATGTTTTATGCTTTGATTATATTAGTATGTTAGTTTTGGAAGTTAGTTACACTGTATTGGTGAAGGGGATGGTATCGCATCAGTCGCTTGTGAGTGCCCTGCGATTCCATGATTTCCTCTTCACGGTGTGTTTTAATTATGACATATATATGCATGTGGATATACTCTTTGTTCACAGGTTGACAGGTACAGGACATCGACTCCACCTGGTTTCACAGGTTTGAGCGTTCTCATTGGCCAATGGTATTCGATTGGGAGATAGTAACTAGGTTTTTCGTGCCAAGTCATCACCCTAGTCATAGTGTGTCATTGGGTTTTAGTCTAGTTCAGTTGCGTTAACTTTGTGCTATTTGCCTTTATTTTATTTAAATTTCAAGTTAGAAAATAGTAATTAATTGCATTATGTAATTAAGTTGTTGATTAAATTAATCGGGTTATAACATTAGAGATGTTGTTTAATTTATTAATTAATTTAATTTAATTAATAAAATGATTTAATCTTGGATTAAGATTTATTTTATTAATTAATTAAATTTGATTGTGTTAAATTAAATTAAGTTATGAATTTTGAAATTTATGTGCATTTTGTGTGAAAGTGGAAAATTGAAAAGATGAAATTAAAAAAATAAAGAAAAAGGATTTAAATTTCATTTTCAAAAAGTTTGAATTCAAAAATTGAATAATTGAGATATTTGTTATTCTGTTTTTGGAAATTTATGAGGGTTGGTGCATATATATTTCTTTGGGGAATTTTCTTTGTTATTGGGATTTTTGAATGAGTTTTCAACAAGTATGAAAAATTGAAAATAGAGGAGAGGAATAAATTTTGTTGTTTTGGTTTTGGATTGGAAAGAGGTTGAATCTGTTGAAGGAGCTGGAATCAAAGGAGGAATCTAGAGCACCATTGCCAACCATTCAAGCTTCTTGGAAGAACTGGGTTTCCTTCAATTAAGTTAATTTTATTTTTAAAAAGGTTTCTTAAATTAGATGTTGATTTTTGGAATTTGTTTAAACTCAATTGTTTTGCAAAAAAAATAGTAAACCCAGGTTGAATTTGAGTTTGTTTTGCAAAACCCCTCTTTTGACAAAATCCCCATGCCATGTTGAGAGGGCAGTCATTGGTTCGATCCTCACCACCTCTAGGCACGTCGAGCGCTGGGCAAGGAAAAACATGCGGGTCGCTGTGGTGGGAGGAAGGTTGCTGGCCACCGAATGGGCCATTGGATAGAGGGACGGTAGGAGGTTGGTGCGACTGTAGAAGTGGTCACCGGCGGGAAGGTTGGTGGAGCAGGCAGATTCAAGGATTGGGTGCAACCGAAGAGATAAGGTGGCACTGCTTTCACAGGAGGATGAACAGAATGTAGAGAGATAAGGGAGGAAGATGTGGAAGGCCCGAGGAAAATAGGAAGGCAGTAGGGGAAAGAAGAAGGGAGGATGGAGAAGGAAGGAGGAGGGCGGGGGGACGGAAGAAGAAGGAAGAAGCGGAGGAGGTTGGGTGAGTGTTCATTCAAGAGCTAGAGGCTCAACCGGCTCACCCATCAACGGTTGTTGATGAAAGCTGCTGGTGAACAGAGGCCTAGGGTGAAACAAAAAATTGACGGGATGAGGCCCCCCAAATGTGGCCTCACTGGTTCATTACTCCAGTCAAAAGCAATACTCATCTATAAAAAAAGAAAAGAAAAATATTATGTATATATATATATATATATATATATTGATGAGTTTAAATTACAATTCTCTTAGACAAATTATGGATTTTAGTTTAAAATAATGGATTTAATGGAACAATAGATTTGATTTTTGGTTGATTAAGTTAAGTTAACTATTTTAGAAATGAATATGTTGAAAAGAGGAAACAAATATTTATTTTTAAATGATGTTTTCTAAATGGTTGAAATAAATGTTTAATTTATATTTATTTTAAAACAGTTAGTGAAATTAAACATTTGATTTGAGTTTTATCTTGTGTCTAAAAGAGACGATATTTATTTCAGTTTTCTTAAGGCTATTAGGTACTGAATGTAAATGAAAGAAGTGGATTTAGGAAATCCGAAGTAGATTTATTTCTTATTAATTGCTGGTTTAAATGTAATCTCTTATTTTATCACATTGGGGAAAATTGGTCAAAAGGGTTGTTAAGTCTTCCAGATGGGGTTTTTAAATATGTGGGTTGTCATGTCATGTAGTCAACCTGTTTTGAATTCCTTGGGTAGTGCATGGTACGTATCAGTTATTTACCCAGTTTCCATGAATGGGGATGTGTTGTGCCTCCTTGGAAGGAGTGGCTTGTTATTTTTTTACCTCCAGTGTTAGGAGAGGGTTTTGACTTATGTCACCTCTTGAGAAAGGAGTGGTTGTGATACCTTGTTAGTTTTCACTTTAGTACCCTTGGTGATTGGATGGTGTGTATGTTGTCAAGTAGAAGAGTGGCTTCCATTAGGGGCCAGAGCCCGTAAGAGGTAAGATTGGGTAACCTTCGGAAGTAGTTTAATCAAGTGATAACTAAAGCAATGTACCTGGAGGGTAGGTGGCACTTCACACGAATCAAGATAAGTTATAGCCTCACTCATAATCGCAAGTGCTTGTTTAGGCTTGGGGTGAGTGGGAAGGCCTGGAATGGCAAGGTTATCTATCTGGTTTTTATAACAAGTATTTGATCCCGCATTAGTAAGTATGAGGGCCAGGGATCAGTTGAGGCCACCAGGATAGTCGGAGCCTATGAAGATCCGCAGTGGGTAACTCATGATGAGCTGTGTGATGACACTCTGTGTAGGACAACAACTGGTATTTGATTCTGTGTGTATGGTTCTCATGACATACTTGATCTGCTTTATATCAGGAAGCAATGTGACCATGTTGAGTTGTACTTATGTTTTACTTGTGTGGTACATGTGATTGGTTGGGTCAGTTTGGTTCAATTATGTGTTATCATGTGTCTAGAGGTAGATGGCCTTGGCTAGGATTCCTTGTTACTATCTCCTAGCACGAGGGGTGGGCCTTCGGGTACCACTTGGTTGGGTGGCATGCACCTTACTCCATTGGTTTCTTTCTTCATATTTGTGTGGATGAGACTTCCAGTTGGAGAGCTCGTATGATCCAGTTCTTTTCATGCTTTATTCATTTCGATTGATCTTGTGATTTATTACCCCTCATTTGTTATTAAGGTAGAAAGATGTAATTTGTAACCTTTTTATTGGAATTACCTCATTCGGGGAATGAGAGATGTAATCATATTGTTTAATTATGGATAAATTGAATTAGAAGTTATCTCTTATGCTTTGATGTAATTTATCTTATTTGGAATGTATGGGTTTAATTTCTTAAGTAAATAAATGACATGTTTTTTATTCATGTTTTTTGTTGAGGTTCTATATAACCTTTGTCTCATAACCTTAGATGTCATTGGCATTAGATAGTGAAATTGCTTATTAATTATCCTTAAACAAAAAAAATTAATCTATTTAAGTAGTTAATTGCAACTTCTGCTAGGGTTGTGTGGCGAGGCGTTACAGACAAACTCCCCAACCCATGGGACAAGGTATTATTCATTATGATGAAATATATCATGTTGGAGGGTCATTTTAAATGTTACTAATTTTATCACTTACCTCATTAAACCATTTTGGAAATATGTTGCTAATTATCTTCTCTTTATGTCTGTTATCCTCACTTGAGCTATCTCTAAAAGAGTCCATTCAAATATCAATAATAAACTAGGAAAAGAAACCCTTCCAATCCACTAAAGGCTCATTCTTAGATTGTATCATTTCTTTCTTTCTCTATGTCCTCCGAAGATCATTGAGCCCTACTTGGTTGAAGAACCCTCTATTGTTCCTTCTCCTTTCGGAAGCCCCTTGAACCCTCGTAATGAAGAAACTATCAAGCCTCCTTCAAAAGGAAATTTATTTTTTCTTGCTAATATGGCCACTCCTAGACCAAAATTAAAGACCCCAAACCTGTAATCCAAACATTCAAAACTGAAAAAAACTTTGAGCCAAAAACTAGTTGTTGTAGGGTTGTGTGAGCTTAAACACCCCCTCCCCCCAAATGTCATGGAAAATTTCTTAACAAAAATTTGAAAGACTCAACCAACAAAAAGTTAAAGAAACCCAAAACTAAATTATTTGTGGAAGAGACTACTATCGATGAGGATAAGATTGAAGATAACAATAAGAATATATATAAAGAAGGCTTTAAAAAAGAATCTAACTCAACTTCCAAAGTAGAATACACTAATATTAGTGTTTGGAGATCTCATAGATTGGCTTGTAAATAGGCCCCTAACATAATTATGGATAGTGATGAGTTTGGATAGGTTAAGGAGGAAGATGATAGTAGAAAATAAGATAATGTTGAGGAAGTTGAGGAGGATTTTTGATGGCCCAAGATGAATTTCATGCTTTAAGACTCAGAGGACTCCACCTCTACTAAAGAGCACAATGAAGAAAAATATCCAAATTGTGAGAAGATATTTTAGGATTTCATTGCATTGTTGAGGAGGGTGGAAAACGTGGAGAGGAAACTTAATAGAATCTCCTACTTTATCCTAAAACTACTTCATCACTCAACTATCACTCTTGGTTTCATTCTACAAGGGGAGATAAAAAAGCATGAGAAGACTATTGAACCCAAAAAGTTATCTGCCAAAAGAAAGATATGTTTAAGTTCCTTATGGAGGATTGGGAAAATCTTCCTAAGTAGGATGTTATTCTTTGTTGTTTGTTTTAACTTTAAAAAAATTAATCTATTTATACATTGTTATTATTTTGATGTCACTCACATGTTATATGGTCTTTGACCTTGGTTTCCTTTTTATTTAACTCTCTTCCCTTGGAGTCTTCTGTTTATGGCACCCTGTAAATTCTTCTTACTTATCAAAAACAAAAATTAAGCATACAAATAGAAAAATATAATAACCCACTCATAAAAAATAGAAACAACCAAAAATTTATGTAATGCAAAGAATGTCAAAATGTATAATCATATAAATACTTGATAGAAACTAATGGTAAGAAATGAGTGTTGAAAAATAATTATATAATTAATTAATTCTTTTTTATTTATTCATTATTACTATTAGATAAAGGTTTAAAGTCATTATAACATTAATATCTATTCAATTCATAGGACCTTCTTCATAACACATGTTGTATACTAAATATTTGTTCAACCTAGGTAAACTATATAGAATGAAATTATACTGAAATATCAAATTAATAATGAACCTATCAAAGAGAGTGTGTCAATAAATATAATATAATTACAAAGTGATTTGTACCCAAACCTAAAGATCACAATATAAACAATGTATATAATAATCTAATTCATCAATTTTTGAATCCTTTTCTATCTTACTACAAATGTACAAGGGATAAAATTGCATAGTAACACTTTAACCTCTTTGTTTACCCACATTTTTATGGATGCTATAAATGCATATTCTTGTCACTCAATTGGACTTATTTCACACACTACCTACTCCTATTCCCAATACTAAACACATCACTCTAAATTGATAAATCAATCAGTATGGTCTATTTCTTAATTTTTTTATCTAATTACACTAGGCCATGTCCATGGTTCTATCCCTACATATTATTGCACCTAAAGCCTATTCCAAATTTAAATTTCAAATATCATACTTATTAAGATAATCTATTGTCAATTGTACCATTACCCATCAAATTATTCTCAAAAGGTCTTTATTTGTCTATCTAGGACTTGTATTAAAGGAAACCTCCCCAAGTTATTTCATTCATCAATTATGAGGGTAAAGGATTCACATAAGCATTTATTTATATTCATATTATTAAGATTAGATTAGTCTAATTTACTTAGTTTCAAGTGTATCATCATTTTTTTCCTCCATTTGATATTTTATTTTATTGTATCATATTATACATGTATTAATTTATATTAATGAACTACATAGTACTCCTCATTTTCTTATAAATCTATAAAATATTTTTTCTTATCACTTGATTCTTAGGTGCACAATTAAGAGACGAAGTGTGAATATATTGAACGTAAAATTCTATAGTGAATGAACCCAAAAACAACCAAGTTTCCTCGAACCAAAACATATGTATATCCTTTTCCCATTTCTCAAATATTTTAAATCATGCTAAATATAGATTCATGATCATTAATAAAACACTAAATTATAATTTCTAATATTATATGGTACTATCATATTTGATCAAAATATCAATTTATTGACATCAAATTCTAATAAAACATTATCCATCTAGTTCTCTTGAAATTTCCTATTTTAATACTCTGATAATTAAATTTATATTTTCATTAGTAATTTTTTTATTTTATAGATTCTAAGGTTTACTTCTATTATAACTAGAGACCTAGATCATATTTATGTAGGATGTGATTTATTTCCTAATAACATCTCATAAATCCAATATTATATGTGCATGCAACTATTATGGTATAGTAAAAATTCAATATTTCATAAGAAAAACATTACAAAAAGTAGGTCCATAGAAAGTATTATTTAGAATAGATAAGTACAATAATTTTCTAATATAAGAGATGTAAAGTTAAAATTATGATATTAGAGTAAACATTAAGGCATGCAAAATTATGAAGAATAATTAAATATATAAAACTAATCTACATTAAATATTACATATTTGTGCATATGAGATTGAATATAATATTAAAGAAAATAAAATTTATTTAAGATAATTAATTAAAATTAATAAAAAATAAAATAAATTTATAGACTATTTCAATGAAATAGTGTAGAGTATATAACATGAAGTAGGAAAAATCTATGAAACTGTATATATTAATATATAAGATAAAAAATATTTCAATTTATTAAACAAAAAAGAATTTATTTTTGAGATTTAAAATCATGATATCAAAGATAATATTATAATTAAAATGTAACAACATTTTTTTAATTAGTATCTTCTTTATTACAAAATCATTAAGTGGATCAATACATGGTGCATGTCTCATAAATGAGTATAAATGACATATCCAAGGATTTTGTAAAAATAAGGGATTATTAAACTAATTCCACTAATCATCATAAAAATCATGGCTTGCTTGGTAAATCTTCATCAAATAAAAAGGACTTAAATAAACCCAATGCTCTAGAAGGTTGAGTATATGGAACCATATGTGATGCTCCTCGAACTGTTGCAAAGGTCAACAAGTTTCCATAGGAATTTGTCCACCCAACAACCTATTTTTCATCCAAAAATATTGAATTATAAGACTATAAGTACACCATAATTCTTCTAAGATCACTATAAGCTATATTCATTTTCAACCAACTTAATAAATGTGAATATATATATAAATATATATCCACTAGTAGATATGTATATAATTATACATACATATGTATATGTATGTACATGCAAATACATAATATAAATATACTATTAAAAAAAAATTCTAAAATCAATTATATTTAATATTATACCTGTCCCTTATGATACCAAGCATGATAAGGTATTCTTAAAGGTATCTTCAACTCAAGGGATATATGGTGAATATAAGTACGTGTTCCCACTAAAGGAATTGCTGCATCTTGGTCTCCACTGCAAATTCAAGTGTTATTTTATGTTAAATTGTGATTAATCATATTTTAATGGCTTAATTTTTAATGATTAATATTTGGATACACTTATATTTCACCATTTTTTAAACTCAAATTTATTTTTGGAAGAAAATTTTACCATGTTTATATCTAAATATGCTACTAAAAAAATTTACATGTGAAACTATCAATAATAGAATACAATCATTTGTACTTGAGTTATTAAATATTTATTTGTTGGATAAAAAAGAGCGTGATGTGGCGAATATGAAATCTCATCATTAATGAAGTTTCAAAATTCTAGAAATATCATAATAGAGAGCAATATTTCATAAGAAAATTGAACATAAACTCTTGAAGGATTCATTTATTTTGATTGGTCAATCTCACCTGTAAACCCAAACTCGTATGCCATTTGTGATAATTTCCTTAAGCACTGGAATAATATTGATTCCTTGATCATCAAAAGTATAATTTACGGCCCTAATCCAAAAAAGAGATCATAAAACACAACATCGTGTCTTTTAGTATAACATTATCTCATGCATAAGTAAAACTCCAAACAAAATATTTCACTTAAGTATTATAAATAATGAATCATTTAAAATATATATATCCATATTTATTAAAAAATTATTCTCCTAATGATATGTTAATTTAAATATCTATCCTAAATTTCATATATAGTATTAACAATTACTATATGTAACTTAAAATTTTACTTATCTCTATTTTGAGGGGGATTTTTCCCTCACATGATGTTTTTTCCTTGTCTTTTGAGTGGGGTCACATTGAACCACTCTCATCATCCTATTTTAGGAAGTATTTTTTTGACAGGTTTTCTCTTCTTTTTAGGATATCATTTGGTACATGGGTATCTAGCATCCAAATACATATTTCTTATCCACCTAAGCTATATTCAAGGGGATGTTACTTGATTATTTTATTTTATTTCATTTATCTAATTATTTTATTACAATATATTCATCTAGGATACAATAAAATTATTTAGATAGGTATCTACTTAGCTAGGTTATACATGCATCATGTGACATATGATCCTAGTTTTGGAAGGTACATATATTTGATGCCTACCTTATTTCCTTTGAGTGAGTAACTATCCCTTAGAACTAGTTGGGAATATACATATATATGATTCCCACCATGTAGAAAGAAAGGTTCTTCCAAATTTTGATACATATAGAATACAAATAAAAAAACTTATTAAAAAGTGAATAAAATGCATCGCTTGATGAAAATTTTATATGATGAAATTCTTCTATGTAATACATATATACTTTGTGAAAAAGATAAGAATTTTTTATTTGGCATCGATACATTATGGAAACTAATTTACCCTATTGAAATGGAGTGTATATGTATTCTAAAATTTCTTGATATTGCATTAGTCTTGTCTAATTCTAATATATCCAATAGAACCATAGGGTGTAAACACTAGTTAAACATTCCTCAAATAGTGAAATAAAGTTATCCACTCTAAAAAAATTAATAAATACTTCATTAATGATTATTTATCAAACTTACAAATATTTTATATAACTTTATTTTAAGGAAAAATCATACTATTGATATCATATTAAGAAACCACATCCCCATGTCTAGGATATGTGGCATGCATTATCCTTAGTAATTTATAGAAGATAATTTTGAGAAAACATAATAAATTTCCACATAATAAGTGGTGGTAATATAATTAATAGGTCTAGAGATATATGAAATCTTGTAACATCAATATATTTTTTAGGATAGTCAGAAGCGGGTAGAAAAACTATATTTTAAATAATAAGAGTTCTTATATTTTATCTTATAAGTAGGAATCATTCATATCAAATATCATTAAATATTATCATTAAAGATTATCCATCCAACAACATTAATCATTCCATTTATAATTCAAATAAATAAAGTATTATAGGTAATCGTATTTTTAGAATGATCTATTTTAATTTTTTAAATAGACACTCAAACTCTCCTAGAGCTCTATAATTTTTTTGAGGTTTATGTAATTTTCTAAAATTTAATGTTTGTAACAATAAACTAGAATGAGAAGAATATTTCATATAGGTATTTATTCTAATATGAGATATATAAAAGGTTTCACTACTTTGAAAATAAAACCATGAATTTCTACAATTTTTATTCATCACAAGGATCAATAATATGTATATCTCTTCATCAAAGAGATGGCCGACACATAATCTACATTCTTATGGGTTGCCAACTCTTTTTCTCAATATTTACCTTTAAATTCATTTTTTCAACCTTAATTTTAAAGTTACAAATGTACTCATTGTCACTATAATGCACTCACATTTCAGTCTACATGTTTAACACATTCACCTTCACTGCACTTTGGAAAAATACCCCGAATGAGTGCAACAATCCTCCTTTTTCCATCAGTGCCCAAGAAGTAAAATCATATTCAATTTCTTGGTTGTTACAACTTCTAGATAATTGAAATGCAATACTAGGCCAAAAATCCACAAAGTGTAGTAATGAGTCAAAATTCCACAAATGCAATAGCAAGTGGAAAATCCATAGTTAGAAAGTTCAAACATAAAATTCCTCTTTGAGCCTAGTTGGTCAATAAGTTTTTTCAATTTGTAAAAGTTTGGTCATGATGATGTCACATGCTCAATTGTTCATTGAAACCAATTCAATAAACTTTAGAGGTTTAGTTCACTAGAGTTTCCCCTTGTTTCCAAATGACTATAAGAGACCAGAAAACTTATAGATACATGTGGAATTCCCACAGAATTTAGATGACCTACTATTTCCTGCAAATGTTGAGATTCACATGGAATTCTTACAAAAGGAAGCTTACTTCTTAGTTCTTACAAATGTCTAGATGCACACAGAATTCCTCCAAAAGGAAAATGATCACTTAGTTACCACAAAAAATAAATCACCTCATAGTTCTTGCAATGCATGAAAAACTATTGGAACCAATAAAGCATTTGACCAAAAAACATTCCAATTCACTTAGAAAATTTCAAAAAAAAAATTGTAGCTTTAAATTCCTCAACAAAAAACAATCTAGAACCTCACAAAATTCAGTAATAGCATAGAAACCTGTAAAGTCATAACTTTCCCAATTTTCATCAAAATTTTTTAAAAAATTAAATTCGAGTACCCATTTATCTCTTTACAATATGACATTATTAGATTTTCCAAGTTGTTTTTGAGAATCCTCATGAAAAACCAATCAAAACTAACACTACCTAAAACTAGACAACTAAATTAAAAATAAAATATTTTTAGTTGATTCAAGATTTCTTATGGACCCAAATTCTCCTACATCAAATATGCTAGGCAAATTAAATATTTAATGAGCTTGAAAATCATGAATATTTTTCCAAGTTGGTAATTGGAATTCCATACTTATAAAATCCTATTCTTTAGCATGCATCCAAGATGCTTCATCTTTAGGCTTATCCTTCCAACAAGCCAGATATTCTATATGTAATTTTCTTCTAGTCTTCTTTGCCACTTGAGAACCAATATCCTTGTCTATGTCTTTAAACTTATCTCCAAGTAGTTGATGTTTCCATTCTCATTCATCTTGCAAGTATACAGTTTTATTCCCTAGTGTACTTGTCTACCCTTCATAATGCTTATATAGATCTACAACATTAAAATTGGAAGATATGTTTATCCCTACTAGAAGTTTTATTCTATAAGGATTGGATTAAAATTATTTAGGACCCTATAAGGGTCTATCTTCTTCCACATCAATTTATTGCATATTCCTAATGGAAACCTCTCATTTTGTAAGTGTTCAATAGCCATATCCCATACCTGAAAATCTTATTCTCTTCTATGCATATTAGCATTCTCTTTATTTTTTATGACACTCTACTCCAGGTTTTCCTTCACTTTCTTATACAACTTATGAATATACTAATAAAATTATTCTTCCACAACACTCTATCTACTTAAGTATACACTATATCTTAACTCATCTACTCTTGTTGGGCTATATCCATAAACAATAGAAAACTAACTTCTTCCTACACTCCTATTGACTAGACTATTGTAGGAAAACTCTTCCTAAGATAATATTAAGTCACATTGATTTGGTATGTCCTATCTGTGTGGTATGCAAGATATCTTTTTTGGTGAATAATAAAAATTATTAAATAAAATACTCCAACCATGGAGTCCTACCCTTGTCCATTGGATTCTTACACATTTCCCATGCTTCCATAAAATATGCATCATCTTGATATAAATATTTCATAACATCATATAAAACAACATTTACCTTCAAATCATTCAACAATAAATACCTTCTACTGAGTGTATCTACTGCCCTATTTGATTGTCCACTTCAATTCTTTAATTTTTTTAAAAGTTTGAAACAATTCAACTAATTTAATGTTTTTTTAACTCAACTTATCTTGGTTTTTTATGAGTTATAGTCTATGATGATTTGTCTATAACACAAAATCCTTGGGTACCAGGTAGTGTCTCTATTTCTTTCATGCATGCACTATTGCATACAACTCTTGATCATATACTAAATACTTCCTATTAGTTTCATTAATATTGTGATGAAATAAAAATTTGATCTCCCTTATTGACTCATAACTTCACCAATTGTACATCTACTTGCATCACAATCAACCTACAACACTTAACTAGAATTAGGGAAATCCAATACTAGTTGTTCTTTCACCTTATTCTTCAAAAACTTTTTATTTTCTCTATTTCTTATGTTCATCCAAATTGTTTTTCGTTACCCTTTATTGTCTCTATGATTGTAGAATAAATTCCTCTAAAATTTCTAATGAGCATCCTATGGAAGCTCCCTAAGACATGAAAACTCTTGGCTTCAAACATACTCATAGGTGAAGGCCAATCTACTATCACCTTAAACTTCTTTGGGTCTATTTTCAACCCCTCTTCAAACACTACAAATCCTATGTATACTGGTTCATTTTTTATGAAACTATATTTCTTCAAATTCACCAATAGCTTCTCTTTCTTCAATCTTTGCAAAACTTCCCTGACATGCACTAGATTCTCTTCTTTTTTTTAATAAAAAGCAAAGTATCATCTAAATATGCATTCACAAATTTACCAATAAATATTTTAGTACCTTATTCATCAATCGTATGAAGGTACTTAGGGAATTTTTTAACCCAAATGGCACTATCAACCACTCATATAAGTCATCCTTTGTTTTCAACACATTCTTCCGTTCATATCTTTCACTAATTCTTATCTGATACTATCACCTCTTCAAGTCCAACTTTGTGAATTAATTTTCTCCACTCAAACAATCCATCATGTCATCTAATTGAGGCAAATGAAATATTTACTTTGTAATTCTCTTGTTTATGTCTCTTCAATCTATGCATATTTTCCATTTTCCTTCATTTGGTGTGAGTATTATAGGTACAACATAGAAACCCAGACATTTTGTAATCAAACATTTATCTAGAAATTCTTGCACTTGGTGATTAATCTCCTCCTTCCCTATTGGAGACATTTTGTATTGTGCCTTGTTTGGAAAACTACCTTAGGATATCAAATCTATACAATGACTTATGTTCCTCATTAGTGATAATCCATTAGGTTATTATTTAATTAAAATTTTAGAAAATTCACTCAAAATCTATTTTACCTCTATGGGTACTTCATCCTTCTTTGTTGTCCTAATATGTACAAGATTAGGAATGAAAGAACTATTGCAAATACAGTTGTCATTGCACCAAAAGATCGAATTGTTAATGCATGATACAACTATTGGATTTATACAAGATCCAAGATCCAAGATCCACAGGAGGCAGTTAAACCATGTCATGAAGCCTGAGCGCCACACTAGCCCACGCCGAGGAGAACAAGGGCAACACCTTGAAACAATTCCCACAGCACAAGCGAGGGGTTTGAACCTGTGACCTTGGATCTGATACCAATTGTTGCAAAGATGGCTGCTATTGCACCAAAAGATCGACCTGCTAATGCTCGATACAACCATAGTTGGATTTATACAAGATCCAAGATCCACAGGAGGCAGCTGAACCATGTCATGAAGCTCGAGCATCATGTTGGCCCACACCAAGGAGACAAAGGGTGACACCTTACAACAAAAATAAAATGCCTTCTTCTTTAGTTCTTTCAAAAATAATTTCTTAATCACTAAGAAAACTTTGGGATTTTTATCTACCTCCTCATTCTTATCTTTCATAGGATTCAAAGTATATTCCTTCACATTCTTCTTTATTTTATAATAATTTTTCTTTCCATCATGAATGGCCTACCTATCACATTTCTAAGGTCTACCCAATAGAATGTGGCATGTGTCCATTAGCATGATATCGCATATTATTTCATCCCTACAACTTCCTATATGAAAATTCACTCACCAATAATTGGCATCCCTTCTACAAACAAGAAACCTTGTAGGGACAAGGATGTTTCATCCAAGTTTCAACTACAACTTATATACCATTTATAATGACACCAATTTTTTAGTGCTACCACTATCAATGGTAACTCTACAATATTTTCCTCCAAACTTACATCTAGCCTTGAATAAAATTTCTCCTTTGTGTTGGTTTTCCATTCTCATGTTTAGGTTTCAATATAATTATCCTCAACATCAATGGATCTCCATATTTAGAATATTCTCCACACATTAGTGAAGCTACACATTCATCTTCTACTTGATCCACATGAATTTTGGCTTCCTTTCCTTTATTGGTCATTCAAACTCCCTATGTCTAGTTTCACCATATTGGTAAACTGTACCATTGAAACCTCTTCCTCTAGTATACTCACCTCTACCTCGAGTATGACCTCCTCTTCCTCTAGTATCTTAGGTGTAGGAACCTACCTTGGAGGTGCTAGCTTCTTCTTACTTTCCTTGGTAACATCTTCGACCACTAGATTGTCTTCTTTTAGTGAGAAGCTTCTTATCCCTATAGATTTATTTTATTGTTACCTAGCTAGTTTCTCCTCTGACATAAAGGAATATTGGTAGGCCCCTTCTACAATCTACAATATAACCATCCTGAATTGATAAATTCATATCACATACCTTGAAACATTTTCAATATCATCAACAACTTGTCCTCATATGCTCAATCGGTAGAAATATTCTATTTATTCCTGTACACTAGATTATTTTTTCTTTAGGTTAGTAATTTTATAAATATACGTTTGTTATTGTATGTTAGTAGTAATTTTTCCTTCAACTTGGTCAACATTCTATCCCATGAATTAATCTTGTATTTACCTCTTCTTATCTCTCCATCTAAAAGTTTTCCCACCATAGAGATGCACAAATTTTTAGTTTTCTATACTTCTAGTTTTATGTCATCTTCAATTCCTTCAAAATTAAAATAATTTTCTATTTTGGATTATTTAATCTACTATAATTTATTTAGGGAGGATACTATTATAGCTAGGATGTTCTATCCATGATTTGCTAATAATTTTGGATATTACCCTAGAAGAAATCTTCTTCTCGTTGGTCTACTTCTCCTTCATTTCCATCATGTGTTTCTTCTCCTTCTACCACTTCATATTCATCATCTTCACTAGAATCTTTAACATGTACCCCTCTTCTCTAAACTTACTCTATCACCTCCCAATTTATTGTAATTTCTCTTATCAAGTTTCAAAAATAGCCTTATCATCATCCCATGGTGCTACTTGATAGGGTAGGGTTGGATGGAAACACTCACTGTTCCATGCTTTGGTTCCTTGTTCTCAAGAACTCCTAGGTGACTCTCCCACCTTAACCTTTAGGTCCTATCTGATGTATAGGTACCCTTGGTTCTACTGGCCAACCCCACTATCATCAAACTCTCAATATACCAAGCCAATCTTGGTTCCTTGCCATTAACTCTCCCTTAACCCTTAAACTTCCCTAAAGGCTAATTACTCCCATCTCTCAACTTGTTTTGTCCAGGGGTGTAGAGATGTTTCTACTGGCTTCACACCATCCTCCTAGGGTTCTTGTAAGTTCACCAAACTCCATTCTTCCTTTGCTTTCACCAAATCCTCACCTAGGGTTTTAGTTCCCTAATTCTAGGCTTCCCAATTAGGTCTTTCCTCTGAGAGAATGAGGTAACTCTCCTAAATTCTCCAAAGAACCCTAAATATTTTCTATGGATTCTTAGTCCTGATGCCTACCACTTCAATATTTCAAAGGTCTTAACCCTTGACTATCCATACATAGGTCGAACCTTCAATTTTACAAAATAGGCCTCTTCTTTAGGTTTTCCTTACCACACAATGGACTGTTAGTTTGTTCTCCAATCAGAAGGACTGGTGAAGTATTCTCTTTGTTACAAAGCCTTTGCAAGGCTTCCATCTACCTTTCTACCACGTGGTTTATCAGGGAAAGGTCACTCCTGCAAGCCAAGTGCTTTGCACTCCTTGACTTTCCTAGCCGAGCACTATCAAGCTCGCCTAGGAGAAGTCTTTCATAGTGACTCCCTGACTCCTAACCTCTCCTACCTCTAACATATTTACAAACATGAAGTCTAGCCCCAATCCCCAAAAGCCCGTACACTAGGTACAGTGGGAACGTGGACTAGTTCTCCATTCTTGACAGTCTGCCAGTCAGGACAGTAGATACAAGAAATGAACTAGCTATTCAAAGAATGCTTGAAATAAAGAAAACTAACTCCTACTGTTCCTACACAATGCTTGGAATGTAATTACCCTACATCCTACACTACTCACAATGCCTGATCAAAACATTAACACACAAAACTCAAGAAATTCACATAAGTAATCACTATTTTCTTGATTTGAAAGTTTTGCTCAAACTCGAATGCATCCAACCCTTCTCTTAGGTCAAGGCACTCCATTTATAGGCTAATGAAGGTAGTTATGCCTCCCCTTGGTCAGATATTACATTAGTCTTGTGGCAAAGGTGCAAAATATCCTATTTTGCCACTTTTGCCAATTTCTAGAGAACTAGGAAAAGTAAGTTTTCCTTAAACTACTGACCTCTCCTAATCAAGACATGTTATTCCACCTCTAATTAAAACTCAATGGTCAACATGACCTTCATGGAAATACAATAAAACAAAAAGCATCCTAGACTTCTTCCTATTGCCTAGTGCTTCCTAGGTGTTTCCTAGGTGTTTCCTAGGTGCTCCTGCACCATTCTCCCCCTCTGCACAAACTCTAAGGGATGTGAGGAGAGAGTAGAGAGACATCTATGCCCTACTTCTTGGACTGAGTTTCATCCATCCATGTGGCCTCAGATTCTAGCTTGTCCTTCCACTTGATGAGGTGCTCCATGTACACTCTCTTGTAGATTTTTGCACTCTTGACTCCAAGATGCTCTCTGCTTGTAGTTTGTCTTTAGTAGGTAAGGCTATGTTGCTGACTTCCTTGAAGACCTCCCTACTGGTCTAAGCTATATCATTGACTGATCCCTTGTACTTGATCAAATCTACTACATTGAAGACTGGTGAAATTCCCAAATCTGTAGGTAACTCCACCTTGTATGCATTCTTCCCATACTTGGCTAATATCTTACATGGACCTACTCTTTTCATCTGCAACTTGGTTCACATACCCTTCTACAACCTTGATTTGTTAAGGTGAACCATGACATAATCTCCTACAGCAAATTGCAAATCCTTTCTTGATATATCTACCTTGTCTTTCAGTTTTTGTGTAGCCTCGGTGACTATCTTCCTTATCTGCTCCTGAATCTCTTTCATAGTTTGAGTGAAGTCTTTTGCATGTCCACTCCTATTCTCCATAGCTCCTAGATCCCTGAGCTCACATAGACCTCTTGGGTGCATTCCATACACAATCTCAAAAGGACTCTTCCCTGTGGTCCGATTTCCACTATCATTATAGGCATACTCAGCCTATGAGATTACCATATCCCAAGTATATCCATATTCTTTAGTTAGGCACCTTAGAAGGTTACCTAGCACCTTGTTAACCACCTCTATTTGACCATTGGTCTGAGGATGGTAAGCTGATCCAAAAGACAGGTTGGTACCTAATCTACTCCATAGAGTCTTCCAAAAGTGACTCATGAATTTCACATCCCTGTCTGAAACAATACTTAAAGGCAATCCATGGATCCTAACAATTTCCTTAAAGAAAAGGTGAGCTATATAGCTAGCATCATGAGTGGTTTTACAAGGAATAAAGTGACTCATCTTGCTAAATCTGTCCACCACTACATACACACTATCAAAGCCAGTCTTGGTCGTAGGGAGTCCTACCACAAAATCCATGCTCACACACTCCCATGGTCTGTTAGGAATGGGCAGGGGTTGATATAGGCCAGCATTACTAGCTCCTCCCTTGGCTTTCATACACACAACACATTGCTCCACATATCTCCTGACATCTCGTGACAACTTAGGCTAATAGTAGAACCTTTGCACTAGTTCTAATGTCTTATTGATGCAAAAATGTCCACTAAGACTACCATTATGCTTTTCCTGAATGAGGTTTTCTCTCATTGAACCTCTTGGAACACATAACTGATTCCCTTTAAACAACAATCCACTTTGCAAAGTATACTCTGAGTATTGGCTATGAAAATGATTCTCAAAGTTAGAACATACCTTGTAGGGCTCTGAGAAATCTTCATCCTCCCCATAGAGATCCTTGAAGCTCTCTATTCCAATGCTCTTGATCCGTATCTCTTGGACTATCAGAAATCTTCTACTCAATGCATCTACTACCTTGTTCATTTGTCCCTTCTTGTGCTTGATGGTGAAAGTAAAAGCTTGGATGTACTCCATCCATTTCAAGTGTCTATTGCTCAACTTCTCTTAGGTGTTGATATAACTAAGTGCCTGATTTTCTATAAAGACCACAAACTCCTTGGGTAGAAGGTAATGCCTCCACTTCCTAAGTGACTGAACCAAAGCATAAAGTTCTAGATCATAGGTAGAGTACTTCTTCTTAGCTTCATTAACCTTTTCACTGAAGAAAGCTATGGGCCTGCCCTCTTGACTAAGCACTCCTCCTACTGCAACTCCACTAGCATCACACTTCATAGTAAACAACTTGTCAAAGCTTGGTAATAAGAGAATAGGTTGAGTTGCCACTTCTTGTTTTAGTTTCTCAAATCCTTTCTCAACTTCTTGAGTCCACACAAACTTAGTTTTCAAACCACCCTTGATTGTCTCTAATACTGGTGCACATATGCCACTAAAGTTTCTTATGAATTTCCTATAAAATTGATCCAATCCATGGAAACTTCTTACCTCAGTCCCTATGGTTGGTGTAGGCCAGTTTAGGATAGCTTCCACCTTGCTTGGATCCATTTTCAATGATCCTTGAGACACTACAAAACCCAAATATACAAGCTCTTGTTTGAAAAACTCACACTTCTCTAGGTTGAAAGCTAACTTCTCCTCTTGTAACCTTCTAAGAACCATCTCCACATGTTTAAGGTGTTCTTCTGATGTTTTGCTGAAGATGAGTATATCATCAAGATATACAACCATAAATATCCCTATAAAGTCTTTGAGTACTTCATTCATGAGCCTCATGAATGTGCTAGGGGAATTAGAGAGGCCAAATGGCATAACTCTCCACTCATACAACCCATTTGTTGTCTTAAATGTTATCTTCCACTCATCTCCATCCTTGATTCTGATCTGATGGTATCCACTCGTGAGATCCAACTTGGTGAAGTACTGATCTCCTCCAAGACAATCCATCAAGTCTTCAATTCTAGGAATAGGGAATCTATACCTAATTTGATTCTATTTATTGCTCTAGAATCAGTGCATAACCTCCACTTCCCTCCTTTCTTGGTTGCTAAGACCACTGGTACTGCACATGGGCTGATGCTCTTCCTAATCAATCCTTGATCCAATAACTATTGCACTTGTCTAGCTACCTCTAGATTCTAATCCGGTGTAAGCTTATAAGCTGCTTTGTTAGGCAATGATGCTCTAGGTATGAAGTCAATCTGATGACTAATGGCCCGTTTAGGAGGTAAAGTTGCAAGTGCACCATCACTTACTATGTCTTTGTACTTCTCAAGCAAATTCTGGACTGCTCCGGGTATGACTGTTTTTCCAGTCTTATCTTCTTCTTTGGACTGCAACAAGACTACATAACCTTCACCCCCTTGATGTAGGTTGTTAAGGTACTCCTTGCCACTACTTAACAAGACACTTGGTGTCTCTAACTATCCTTCATCCTCCTCTGACAGTGACTGCAACTTAAAAGTCTTCCCATCCTTCTTAAATGAAATGGTATTCTCCTTTCCATCATAGATGACACTTTTGTCATACTGCCATGGTTTTCCCAATAGTAGATGGCATGCATCCATGGGTAATACATCACAAATTAGCTTATCTTTGTACCCTCCAATAGCAAACTCCACCGTTACTTGTGCATTGACAAGAACACTTTGCCCTTTGTTTAACCATGTCACTTTGTAGGGGTTAGTGTGGGGTACCTTCTCCAATTTGAGCTTCTTTACTGCCTCTTCTGAGATGATATTGTCTATTGAACCTGAATCTGCAATGACCTTACACACTTTTCCAAGTATCTTGCATCTCACTCTAAATAGAGCTCTTCTTTGTTTTGGTTATTCCTTGACCGGTTGCCTAATCAACACTCTCCTAAACATCAGATTCTCCCCCATTTTAGATTCAATATGATTGATCTCAAGTGATTTGATGCTCATGGCATCCTCTTGTGCATATGCCACCCTCTTCTCAGTGTTTGATGAAGATTCTTTCTCCGGGCACCTATAAGATGGATGGCCTACTTGTCCACAATGGTAACACTTCATATTAGCAAAGTATGAATTGCTCATGCCTGATCCTCTTCCTCTATTTGATCCTCCTTGAGAACCTCTACCTCTTCCATAACCTCCTCTAGAAGATGTTTCACCTCCATGCTCTGTGAGTTTAGATTCACCTTGGTTTCTTTGTTCATTTCCTCTACCTTGGTAGCCACCTCTATGCCCTCTTTGATCTCTTTGATCTCTACCTTTGCCTCTACTCTTAGAAGCATGATCATGTTTCCTCTTGCTTCTTTCCTCAATCTTGATAGCTAATTGATAGCATTGGTGTACTGTCTTTGGACTTAGAAGAGTCATCTCTTCTTGGATGTTCCACTTCAAGCTGCTAACATACCTAGCCACTTTGAGACTTTCATCTTTTGAAACATTGGACCTCATACAAAGTTTTTGAAACTCCTTAGTGTAAGTGTTCACATCTTGGTCTCTTTTCCTCAAGCTTTGCCTCTTCTTATGTAACTGAATCTCATAATCATCTGGTATGTATGCTTCTCTCACTTTTGCCACCATACCTTTCCAAGTTGAAATAGGCCTCTTGCCTTCCTTTTCCCTCTCTGTCTGAATGAATTTCCACCATTTCAAGGAAAATCCTCTCAATCTAGACTTGGCCACCTTCACCTTCTGTGCTTCAATGACTCCATCACATTCAAAATGGTTCTCCATGCCTTCTATCCAATCTAGGACTAGGTCAGCTTCCAATTTTCCACTAAATAGTTGTATACCTTCAAGTGCTTTCCCACTCAAAGCTTTCAATGCCTTCAAAAAAGGCTCCTCTTGCAGAATAGGATCAAGTTTAGGGGTCTTGTCTTCCTTTGCAACCTCTTCACTCTTTGGTTCCCCGCCCTCCAATCTATCATTGACCTCATCGGCCTTGATTTGCACATTGTTCAATGCTTCCTCAAGTTGAGCTAGTCTTTCTCTCAACCTCCTATTATCTTCCTCCTGATCTTCAACCTTCTTTGCCAACTCAATTTTTGTCACCATGGTTGTGGAACCATTGGATTCAAGGTCTGACATACAAGTTCTAACCCAAATCTTTAACTTGCTCTGATACCAATCTGATAGGGTAGGGTTGGATGGAAACACTCATTGTTCCATGCTCTGGGTCCTTGTTCTCAAGAACTCCTAGGTGACTCTCCCAAAATAACCGTTAGGTCCTATCTCATGTATAGGTACCCTTGGTTCTACTGGCCAACCCCACTATCATCAAACTCTCAATCTACAAAGCCAATCTTGGTGCCTTGCCAATAACTCTCCCTTAACCCTTAATCTTCCCTAAAGGCTAATTACTCCCATCTCTCAACTTGTTCTTTGTAGGGGTGTAGAGATGTTTCTACTAGCTTCATGCCATCCTCCTAGGGTTCTTGTAAGTTCACCAAACTCCATTCTTCCTTCGCTTTCACCAAACCCTCACCTAGGGTTTTAGTTCCCTAATTCTAGGCTTCCCAATTAGGTCTTTCCTCTGAGATAATGAGGTAACAATCCTAAATTCTCCAAAGAACCCCAAATCTTTTCTATGGATTCTTAGTCCTAATGCCTACCACTTCAATATTTCAAAGGTCTTAACCCTTGACTATCCGTACACAGGTCGGACCTTCAATTTTGCAAAACAGGCCTCTTCTTTAGGTTTTCCTGACCACACAATGGACTGTTAGTTTGTTCTCCAATCAGAAGGACTGGTGAAGTCTTCTCTTTGTTATGAAGCCTTTTCAAGGCTTCCATCTACCTTTCTACCACATGGTTTATCAGGGAAACGCCACCCCTACAAGCCAAGTGCTTTGTACTCCTTGACTTTCCTAGTCGGGCACTGTCAAGCTCGCCTAGGAGAAGTCTTTCATAGTGACTCCCTGACTCCTAACCTCACCTACATCTAACATATTTACAAACATGAAGTCTAGCCCCAATCCCCAAAATCCCATACACTAGGTACAGTGGGAACGTGGACTAGTTCTCCATTCTTGGTAGTCTGCCAATCAGGACAATAGATACAAGAAATGAACTAGCTATTCAAAGAATGCTTGAAATAAAGAAAACTAACTCCTACTGTTCCTACACAATGCTTGGAATGTAATTACCCTACATCCTACACTACTCACAGTGCCTGATCAAAACATTAACACACAAAACTCAAACAAAAACTCAGGAAATTCACATAAGTAATCACTATTTTCTTGATTTGAAAGTTCTGCTCAAACTCGAATGCATCCAACCCTTCTCTTAGGTCGAGGCACTCCATTTATAGGCTAATAAAGGTATTTATTCCTCCCCTTGGTCAGATATTACATTAGTCTTGTGGCAAAGGTGCAAAATATCCTATTTTGCCACTTTTGCCAATTTCTAGAGAACTAGGAAAAGTAAGTTTTCCTTAAACTACTGACCTCTCCTGATCAAGACATGTTATTCCACCTCTAATTCAAACTCAATGGTCAACATGAACTTCATAGAAATACAATAAAACAAAAAGCATCCTAGACTTCTTCCTATTGCCTAGTGATTCCTAGGAGTTTCGTAGTTGTTTCCTAGGTGCTCCTACACCACTACTCCTCTTTGGCCTCATCATTTGTGTTTCATGTATTCACAAACCTTCTACAATTATAGGTCTTCTATTACTATTACTCACCCATAAAAAAATCATCTAAGGTTCCTTCTCTTGACATGAACATAAAAACTTTCTCTCAAAACCTTTCTTTGATGCCACTTGATGTAGTCGAGATTATAAAATTATATAAAATTACCTAATCATGTAGCCAAATTTATTATTCAACAATATAAAACTATTTAAAAAATAATAAAAAAAAAATTGATTATTGGGAAATAAATTTGTAATACATGAGTACAATTAGATGGATGTTTTTCATGTTTTCCTTCTTTGCAATTTAGGAAAAGATCCCAAATGAGTGCAATTATCCTCCTCTTATCCAACAATGAGCTGAATTAGATTTGAGCCTAATTATTACAACTTCCAAATCATTTTTTTGGAAATGCAATAGAAAGACAAAAGTCCACAAAGTTCAATAATGAGCCAAAATTCCATAATTTTAGTAGCAAGTGGGAAATCCACAAATGACATTGTTCAAACATGAAATTCTTCTTCAGGTCTAGTTGGTTGGTAATTTTTTGCAATCCATATGAGGTGATGTCATTGGGTGTCATGTTGATATCACATGTGAAATTATTCATCAAAACCATCTCCATAAACTTTAGAGGTTTATTTTAGTAGATTGTTCCAAAAATTTCCAAATGACTATAAGAGACCTATAAACTTCTAGATGTACATGAAATTTTGACAATAGGTAGTTGACCTATTAGTTCCCACAAACATTTGGATGATCATGAAATTTCCACAAAAGGAATGACCTCTTAGTTCTTGCAAAAATAAGATGTCCTCATAGTTCCTGCAATGTATGAAATACTATTAGAATAAAAAAAGTGAGAGTATAATTTAAAAAGTTCTAGTTCATTTTAAAAATTCCACATATTTCCATTTTGGCTCAAAAGTTTACAACCAATGATATTCTAAAACCTCACAAAGTCTAGTAGCAAGTTAAAATCCATAAATCAATCCATAACTTGCCCAATTTTCATAAGAATTTCACAAAAATGAACTATGACTACCCATTGGGATCTTCTACAAGGCGACACAATTAGATTTACCAAGTTGTTTTGAAAATACTCCTAAGAAACCAACCAAGACTAACACTACTAGAAGCTAGACAACTAAACTAATTTTTTTTTTTTGGTTGATGCAAGATTTCTTGTGGACCTAGATGCTTATATTCTTCCCTCAAACTCATTTAAGGAATGTGAAGTGTTGGTGTTTTATAGCTTAGGGTGTTGTTTTCCCTTATCTAGCTAAAGGTTGGTCGGCCTTCATATGTTATATAATTATTTTTCTATTTCTCTAAGGGAGCTGACCTTGATAAGAAGTTGCCTAACTTGTATTTAAAGAAGGTGAAGACTTATCATTTGATCATCACAATCATTCACTCATTTTCGCATCTCTTAGGAGAAAAAGTTTTCCATCATCAAAAGTAGAAGCTTTCCATCATTAGAAGCATGAGTTCACCATTTCTTAACTGTTCAGGCTATCTTAGCAGCAAATCCATTGTTAAGGAGAAGTGTCTCCATTCTTTGTTTCAGACTCTGCCTTGTGTAAGGCTTGATTGTAAGCAGTATTCTGCACTTATACATTATTTGATATATAAGATATTATTCTCTAGGTTTTTCTCCCTCAAGAAGGAGGGTTTTCCCAGGGTATCTGATGTGTTTATTTCTCTTTGTGTTGTGTATTCTACTTATTTCATGTATGATCTTAAAAATTAACATGGTATTAGAGCGGGTTTAAGAAATCCGATCAAATTTGTTTAAGCATTCCAAAGGAATTTGTCATATACTGTTATGTGGGGTTTGAAATCATTTGAACTCGTTTTTCATTGTGATCCTTGTGGCTGAGCATCTTAGTTGTGAAGGGTTGTTGCATTGTTTGTAGCTGGCATGGTTTTCTAGGTGGAGTTGTACCTCTATTCCAAACGCTTGGAGTTGGGCATGGGAAATATTTGATAACTATTGCATTTGTTTTTTGGAGGATTTGGATGCCTTAAGGGGTGTCGTACAAACCTTGGTATGATTGATAACTTGATAAACATGCTCCTTGTCCTTCCTTGGTAGATAAAGTGTCACGTCTATAATTTTGGTGATGTTATTTTTACTTCATGTGATTTCTACTTCATGATTTCATGCTTGTGTGTGGTAGTTTAAATGACAATAAATGTGGTGTTTTACTTTGAGGAAAGTTTCAATAAATAAAATATTGTCTTAATTCGGAAATAATGCAAAATGGAAAATGTTACTCAGAAATAATATATATTGATGCTATGAGTTAGGTTGATTTGACTTTATTCAGATACTAATTCTATGTTTGTTGCTTGAGTGTATTTGAGTGGCAGGTCGTCAAAGACCAAGGGAGTGGTTAAGGAGGGGAGATTAGCCTCTTGGCAAGGTAAAGTAGGAATGACACTCTCGATCACACACAAACACTTAGAATCATACAAATGCATTTAGCATGAGTTTTGAGTGAATGTCTTATTTTCAGTAAATTTAAATGGCTATTTAATTTAATATCCATATATGCACGCAATTAAAATAAACGAAAATAAATTCTAGAATAAATAAATATTTGTATGTGCAATTAAACATGGAGAGGTATCGTTTAAACAATTGTTTGTTTTAAATTATTGTGAATGCCATGTTCAAATAATAATATTAGAAAACAAATAAATAATTTATTTGCAATGTTTTGAAGAAAAATTTGGAAAATAAATTGAATAGAAATAAATATTAATTTGGAAATAAAAAGGCAAATTGAAAATCAATTCTTTTCTTTTATTTATTTAATTTTTTATTTCAAGATTAGGTTTTCGAAAGTGTGAAAAACCTTATAAAAATATGAATTGTGTTACGAGAAATAACCGTCTTCTATCTAGGCAATTCTTCTTTCTGGTGGCTCTACAATAATTTGGGGGTAGAAAACAAAAGAATGGGGGGTTTTACTGTGTTCTTAGTTTAGCAATTTAGTCTTTTGTAATTGGCAATACAGAAAGAGGAAAAACCAAGAAGAGGAAAAGTGAAGAGGGGATTTTGGCAGCTGAAGTTTCAACAATCCTTTGCGAGGGGAAAGCATTTCTAGGTTTCGATCTTTTCATTGGTCTTAATTTAGCTTGCAAGCATGGATACTTTTCTGAGAAAGATTAAAAGGAATTCATGGTAAAATTTGTTTATACTTCTGGAATTTTAGTGCTGCTATAGAAAATGCCCCACCTCTATTGATTTTAAATTCCTTGCCTTGAAAATTATAAAGTATTTCTATACAAGTTTGGTGTGCCCTCATTTCTTAATGATTCTAGTTCTACAATTTTATAAAAACCCAAACCCTATGGAGGAAATTGATTATATATATATATATATATATACATATATATATTCTTGTGTATATATATATATATGATTAATCACACATAAATATTTTTCCTTATGAATAAATATATATATATATATACCTCTTGTTATTGGTATGGTGGAAGGCCAAATGCATCCGGCTCGTGGCAGAGTTTGGAAGAGGTGGAAGTGTAAAGGAAGGCATCCACCACAACCATTCCCCATGGGATGGTTACCTATGGCGGCAATGTCTCCAAAGTTCGAGGCCTATGGGAGGTGTTGCCCCCACTGGTAGCGACCTCAATGGAGGTTGTGGCTACTCGGCAAGCCTCCCAAATATTCCAAATAGCCCCCATGTGTGAACAGTGACTGTCCTCATGCATTTTTATTTATTTCTAATAAATATTTAAATTAAACTCTATAAATATATATATATATATTAAATATATATATATAAATATATAAATATATAAAATTTTAGAAAAATAGTATGCTCTACAAACAGTCAGTTAAATGGAATGATAAAAAAAATAGTATGGTTGCATTGTTATCAATTTTAAAATATATATGTATTTACATATATACAATGGATATACGTAAATACTTATATAACTATACATAAATATATTTAATTGAATGATTACATCCATTGGCTAAATATAGCCAATTTTGGGGTATTAAAATGCATAGATTGAAGTAATTCCCAATATGAACATATTTTCAATTATAAATGTTAACAAATTTGTTATAATACTAGGTATTAGAAACACAACCAATTTAGGAATATACTCATATCTGATCATGTTTTTAATCCTCATAGTTGTTGAACTGTTAAAGTTGTTTTGAAAGTATAACATTCCAGCCAAATATAGAATAGAAACTTCAAATCTTGTGCTTGGTTTTAATCTATGAGCTTATGATATAAACATATCTTTTGTAGCTCTAGCCAAATAGTGAAATTACTCAACATAACTGCATTCATTTAGTTTGAGTCTTTATTTTATTATTGATGGAACTTATAAATTGCTGATTTGCAAACCAAGTCAATATCAAACTAGAGAAAATGAAGTAGACACTTAGTAATTCTTTGATTGGGCTGAAAGGACAAATTTCAATGTCTTTGTTTTTCTTCATAATGAAATACTTTCAAAGGAAATTGTCATAATTGAAAAACATGATTGTTTTACTTATTGAATTAGAAGTCAATGTAAGAATGGATCAATCTCTTAAACTACAAATCTGATTTTGAAATCTTCTTTCATATTTAATTGTGGCAATTGGTAAATTATTCATACATATGCGTTAATTGTGAAACTATTGAATGCTTGCATTCTATGAGATTTAAGATCATGTGATGTTCATATTGTACTATGGAAACTTTTGGGGCAAGATGTCGAATGTGGGTTCACAGAAACAGAAGTTTATCCTTTTCATAAACTACATTTGATATTTCTTTATGCTTGGCCAAGCACTGTACCATTCAAATAGATGGATTAAAAGTCTATATTACTTGTATTATGTCTTTGCCACATCCTGATAGCAAGAAATATATTTTTCTAGTTAGGAATGAATATAGGAAAACATGCATGCATCGAGAGTACCCTCCTGCTTTATTGTTCCAGGTTGCTAGGCTCCTCATGCAGGGACAGGGATTTCTTCGAGTCAGGAAGAAACCCGGGGAAGTCATGTGCTTCATGGTTGGGTGGAAAAGGCACCTGAACCACACTCTTGGCCTCAGCACGAGAAGACCGATGGTGTCAAGGCAGATGAGGTTCAAAGATTCTATGGATTGGACAAGCTTCTTATTTTGTACATTGTATGGCTTGAAAGATAATTTATAAATTGTAGTATCTTGATGTACTTATGGATGTATATTTGGGGTATGTGTAGGATCATGATGAGCCAAAAAGTGGCAATATCTAAGTGATATGATGGCCCATGTGGCTGACAACTTTTTTTTACCCAAAATTGACGAAACAAAAAGGGTTTTTAAAGGAGATTCTTAGCTTTCCACCAATATAAATTATTCTTTAATTTGAATTTATTAAATATTTATTGTTCATTTTTTATTTGAATTACAACTAAAGTCCTGATTGATAGGTTGATTGAAAAACATCTATAACTTTCAAACGGTATTGTAACACCCCTCCGTTTTGCTCTATTGTGCGAACTATGTTGTTTCCCCTTTTATGCTTTAGTTTTGTGTTGTAAATTTGACTATGTACTTGGTTACAATTGATCACCATTTTATCGTGATGTATCTTGTTGTGATGATACTATATTTTGATGTGATTATTATGGCATGTTTGGAATTAGCATAAGTGTATATTTAAATTTATGATGTTTCATGCTTTCGATTATGCTGCTATGTTAAATGTGTCAGTTAGAACTACTGTATTGGTGAAGAGGATGGTATCGCATCACTCACTTGTGAGTGCCCTACGATCTCGTGATTTCCCCTTCAAGGTGTGCCTTATTTATGACATATTATTGCATGTGGATACATTCTTTGTTCGTAGGTTGACAGGTACAGGACATCGACTCCACCTGGTTTCACAGGTTCGAGTGTGTCCATTGCCCAATGACATTCGATTGGGAGATAGTAGCTAGGATTTTCATGCCGAGTCGTCACCCTAGTCGTAGTGTCGTTGGTCCTAGTATGGTCCAGTGGTTCTATTTTGTTCTAATTGCTCGATTTAAGTTTATTTTGGAAGTTAGAATAATGTTAGAAATGTGATTAAATTATTGAGTAATTTAATTTAATTAATAAATATTTTAATCTATGGTAGATTCATTTTATTACTTGATTAAGTTATTTATGTTGAAATGATTTACATCATCAATTTTGGAAATGCATGCATATTTGGGTGGGAATTGAAAATTGAGAAAATGAATTAAAAGTCAATTTAGGAATTGGAAAATTCAAAAAATTCAAAAATACATATTTCCTATTTTCTGTTTTCTGGAATTTATGAGGGTGGTTGTAAGAATTTTGGGAAGAATTTTGCATATCTTGGAATTTCTTCACAAAATCAAAAAATGGAGTTTTTGGGGAAAAATTGAAAAGAGAAGAGGAAGGTTGCTCAATTTTGTGGGTTTGAACAAAAAGCTCAAGGAATTTGTGGGGCTCAAAAGGGTTTCAAAGCATCAGCAGGATCTTCAACATACTTAAAAAAAAATCAGGTTCTCATCTTGCTTTGCTTGAAATTTTATCTTTTGATCCATTGGCTTTTGTATGGATTGCAAAACTTCTTGAGATCTTGTTGCATGATTTGGGTGAAATTGTTCAATATTGAAAATGAATATTCTTGGTTGCAAATAGAAATTCAATTTATTTTGCTTTCAATTGTTCTTCAAATTATTCAAAGTTTTATGCTTGGATGAATGGCTATTTATTTATATATTCATATATAAATAAATAGGCTTGTGTTCTATTTTTTATAATTTCTCCTTGTAAAGTTATGCTGGCTATTTTTTAAAAAAAAAGGCCAATAGGAAAGTTTTTTTTTCAAAAAAAAATAAAATGAAAAGAGTTCTTTTTTTCAAAAAGATAAAAATAAAAAAAAATTCAAAATGACAGTCATGCTGGGTTTAAAACATAAAATTAAAAAAAAAAGAGGGCATGGGGGAGTGCACCCAGCCCCACCCCAGTCCGTGGCCCGCGCGGACTACACAGGCAACGGCCACCGCAGTTGGTGGCAGCGCTGCCAACGCCACCCACACCGGTCACCACGCGCGGCTCCGACGTCCACACTAAGTGCGGACTGCGCTCGCCGGTCCGCCCTTAGCCGCAACGACACCTCCGCTTGTGCCACCCACACCACTCTCCTTCCGGTGGCGAAGCCTCCTGCGGCCGCCACAGCCCCATCTGCCGCCGCCTGGTAAGAAAACTGTGACCAACTTCAACCTAAGGAAAAGGCATGGAGCCCGAGGTTTGCGTGGCCCAAACCTAGGGTTGGCGCGTGAACCGAGGCCGTGTTTTTGGATATTTATATTTTTAAAAAAATATATAAATAAAATATAAGTATATGTTATTATATTTTATTATAATTTAATATTATAACTTTTATAATATGTTAAATATTATATTATTATAATATTTTATTATCAGGATATAATATTATATATGTTCATGCTATAATTTAGGCTATTATGAAATGATTTTAATATTAGGATTTAACATAATTTTAAACGATTTTAATATTATGATTTAATTTAATATTAAATGCCTTTAATAGGCCTAATACTATGTTTTGTATAATAATTGTGAGATTTAAATAATAATAATCTCTTTAATGTTTTAACATTAGCATTTTGAATATGGGTATTTCATTGTATTATTACATTATTTAAATGGGGAATATTGTTTTGTTTTAGAAAATGAGTTTAATTAATGCTGAAATAAATATTTTATTTTAATATGGGATTATGCTTTTATCTGAACTATTGGGATTTGGATTAATGTTCATGTATTTAAATGTTGCATGGAAATAAAAATGATTTTAAATGGCTCAATTTTGTGGGTTTGAACAAAAAGCTCAAGGAATCTATGGAGCTCAAAAGGGTTTCAAAGCATCAGCAGGATCTTCAGCATACTTAAAAAAAAATCAGGTTCTCATCTTCCTTTGCTTGAAATTTTATCTTTTGATCCATTGGCTTTTGTATGGATGGCAAAACTTGTTGAGATCTTGTTGCATGATTTGGGTGAAATTGTTCAATATTGAAAATGAATATTCTTGGTTGCAAATACAAATTCAATTTATTTTTCTTTCAATTGTTCTTCAAGTTATTCAAAGTTTTATGAATGGATGAATGGCTATTTATTTATATATTCATATATAAATAAATAGGCTTGTGTTCTATTTTTTATAATTTCTCCTTGTAAAGTTATGCTGGCCATTTTTTTTTTAAAAAGGCTAATAGGAACGTTTTTTTCAAAAAAAAGAAATAAAAGAGTTCTGGTTTTTTTCAAAAAAATAAAAATAAAAATAAATTTAAAATGATAGTCATGCTAGGTTAAAAAAATAAAATTAAAAAAATAGAGGGCATGGGGAAGTGTGCCCAGTGCCACCCCAGTCCGTGGCCCGCACAGACTACAAAGGCAACGACCATCGCAGTCAGTGGTAGCGCTGCCCGCGCCGATCACCACACGCAACTCCACCATCCACGCTAAGCGCGGACTGGCCTTGCCGCTCCGCCCTTAGCCGCAGTGACACCTCCGCCTGTGCCACCCACGCCACTCTCCTTCTGATGGCATCGCCTCTTGCGGCCACCATAGCACCATCCGCCACTGCCTGGTAAGAAAACCACGACCGACTTCAACCTAAGGAAAAGGCACGGAGCCCAAGGTTCGTGCGGCCCAACCCTAGGGTTGGCGCATGAACCGAGGTCGTGTTTTTGGATATTTATATTTTTAAAAAATATATATAAATAAAATATAAGTATATATTAATATATCTTATTATAATTTAATATTATAACTTTTATAATATGTTAAATATTATATTATTATAATATTTTATTATCAGGATATAATATTATATATGTTCATGCTATAATTTAGGATATTATGAAATGATTTTAATATTATGATTTAATTTAATATTAAATGTCTTTAATAGGCCTAATACTATGTTTTGTATAATAATTGTGAGATTTAAATAATAATAATCTCTTTAATGTTTTAACATTAGCATTTTGAATATGGGTATTTCATTGTATTATTACATTATTTAAATGGGGAATATTGTTTTGTTTTAGAAAATGAGCCTAATTAATGGTGAAATAAATATTTTATTTTAATATGGAATTATGCTTTTATTTGAACTATTGGGATTCGGATTAATGTTCATGTATTTAAATGCTGTGTGGAAATAAAAATGATTTTAAATGGCATAATTAATTTCGTTCACTTAACGCACTGTTTACTGAATGCTAGTGAGGAAATGGGTTTAGTGAACCCAAAGTAGATCTGATTTTTTCCTTGGTATTGATCTACGTGCGTTATCATTTGGAAAATGTGATTTTTAATGTTAGCAAGTCTTCCAGTTGGATTTTTGAGTTTGTGGGTTGTCGAATGGAGTATTCAACCTTAGATGGCCTTGGGTAGTGCGTAACCAGTTTGTTCCCCAATTATCATGAACGAGAGTGTGTTGACTGTATGTCATGGTTACGAATGTGATATCCTTGCATAGCACTTGTGTACCCTTGGGTTGTGGACTTGTTCCACGTGTTGTCTTAGAGGAGTGGCTTGTAATAGGGACCAGCACACGAAGTGGTGTCAGGGTAACTCGTTGTAAGTTAGTTAATCCAGTGATAACTTAATTAACTGATTAGAGTATCACGTAGTACCAAACACTTAATAAGATAATTATGCCTCGCTAAGGATCACAAGGGCTTGTAAAGACTTGGGTTGAGATGGGAAGGCTTGGAATGGCAAGATCATTATCTTGTCTCTATGAAAGATAACTGATTCCGCATTGGTTTGCATGAGGGGCCGAAAGTCGTTAGAGGTTACCAGGGTAACCCAAGATGGGGGTCGGGGCCTAGGAAGACTCACGAGGGTAACCCATGTAACATTGTGATGACACTTCTCCTAGGTCAACAATATGTTCACATCAGTGATGCAATTGTTTATGTAATTTTGGAAGCATTATAACCTTGTGTCAGTGATGTCACTGTATTTATTTTAGTATGGTTATGTTAGCCTATGTCTAGAGGTAGACGTCCTTGGATAGAAATTCTTGTTACTATCTCATAGCACGGGGGGTGGGCCTTTGGGTTCCACTTGGTTGGGTGGCGTGCACCTAAATCCATTGGGTTCTTTCTTCATGTTCCTGTGGACGAGAGTTCCAGTTGGAGAGCTCGTGGTTTCTATTGCAGTTCTTACTTGTTTCCATTTCATTTATTCTTGTAATTATTGCCCCTTTGTGTTATCGAGGTGGAATTTTGTAATTGTAATCCTATTTGTTGGACTTGCCTCATTCGGGAAATGAGTTTTGTAACCTTATTGTTTAATGAATGGATTAATGCATTTGAAAGTTATATATTATGCTTGTTGTAAAATTATCTTACTTGGAATGAGTGTGTTATTTCATTAATTAAATAATTGGCATGGGTTGTATTTATGTTTGTGTTGAGGTTCTATATAACCTCTGTCTTGTAACCTTAGAGGATGTTGGCATTGTTAGCAAACTTACTTATTAATTGTACTTAAAAAAAATTAAAAATTATTCTGTATAAGTAGTTAAATGCAACTTCCTCTAGGGTTGTCAGGCAGGGCGTTACACATGGTATCAGAGCCTAGGTTTAAACACTAGGTACTCTGGGATTATGATGGAACCATTAAGCTTTTAGCTATTTAGGTTTTGATTTGTATATCTTGCCTAATACCTTGACATGTCTGTGCAGGATTATGTCGCCCAGACGCGGAAGAGGTAGAGGGCGTGTTCATGGCCATCTAGGTGGTCATGGTGAGAGTCAACATGACTCTCCTCCTTTAGTTCCTCTTATCCCAGATCAGGAGGAACAACAAGCATCGCATAATGCACCTAGGGTTGGTAATCATTAGCAGGATCCAATAGGGATTGAGGTAGCGCATAGAGCGCTAGAGGAGGCCTTGTCACTCCTTGGACTGAGACAGGTAGAGGTTCAGGTGGATCCAGTGGTGAGGGAAGCTTGACCCCAATCTGAGTCTCACATGAGGGACTTGGTCAGGGGGCATCCTCCTTTATATGATGGATCAGGTACGGGGTTAGAGGCCGAGACTTGGCTCATAGACTTGGATAGGTGTTTCACCATGCATCCGTATGGCAGTAACACTAGAGCTCGTTATGCCATCATGCAGTTGAGGGTATTTGCATCCACTTTGTGGAGATTAGAGGAGTAGAAGCTCCATATTGACATTCACACTGCATCATAGGAGATCTTCTTAGAGAGATTCAAAGCTCAATTTTTATCTGAGCATTGGCATCAGCGTCGAGGGGACGAGTTCCATGCCTTGCATCTGTTAGCATTATCCGTTGAGCAGTATGAGGGACATTTTTATGAGCTCAAACAGTGTGCAGGGATTGGTGACAAAGAGAGCATGTTGGTACACCATTTTGTCAGGGGCTTAAATGCCTGTCTCAGCGGTGGTGTGAGGGTGTTCGAATGCAAGACCATGGATGTTGCTATAGAGAAAGCACACCTTATTGAGGAGAACCTGAGTATGGCACTTGGGGGACACATGAGTGTTCCAGTTGGCAGTAGTGCAATGGCAAGATCTAGTGTTAGAGGAGGGCAGTCTTAGGGAGGTTTACCTCCTAGGTCTCAGTAGGGGCCATCGTAGGGTGGTCAGCAGTAGCAACAGGAGAGTGCGCTTGGGAAGCATAAGGACTCTCAGCCGTGTCAGGATGATGGAGGTTCTTCACCTTGGAGGAGCTAGAACTGGTGGCGCAACAAGCATAATTGGTAGGAGCAGCCAGCCTAGAGTTCATAGTCTGCGACTGGTTGGGGTAGTGTGCAGCAGTCTACTTAGTAGAGGGTTTGGTAGTGACACTGGGTGTTACTCTTGTGGCCAACAGGGCCACCTTGCTAGGAATTGTCCGCATCAGAATACTTCTGGTTTTGTTTAGGGCCCTGCAGTTTCTGAGCCAACAGTTGGAGATGCTGGTAGGTCTCATAGATCTTATGTTGCGGTTGATAACCGTCAACATGGGTATCAGGGAGCTGTTGTTGAGACTTTTGGTGTTGGTCATCCAATGCAGGATGCTCGACTTCAGGGGTTAAGGTTTTGACTTATATGGAGTCTATTTAAGGGAGTAATATCCCTATCTGTTTGTAGGCTTCCAGGAGTAAGCCCGACCCAAGGGGGGGAGGATGTAACACCCCTCCGTTTTGCTCTTTTGTGTGAACTATGTTGTTTCCCCTTTTATGCTTTAATTTTGTGTTGTACTTTGACTATGTACTTGGTTACAGTTGATCACCATTTTATCGTGATGTATCTTGATGTGATGATACTATATTTTGATGTGATTATTATGGCATGTTTGGAATTAGCATAAGTGTATATTTAAATTTATGATGTTTCATGTTTTTGATTATGATGCTATGTTAGATGTGTCAGTTAGAACTATTGTATTGGTGAAGAGGACGGTATCGCATCACTCGCTTGCGAGTGCCCTGCGATCTCATGATTTCCCCTTCACGGTGTGGCTTATTTATGACATATTATTGCATGTGGATACATTCTTTGTTCGCAGGATGACAAGCACAGGACATCGACTCCACCTGGTTTCATATGTTCGAGCATGTCCATTGCCCAATGACATTCGATTGGGAGGTAGTAGCTAGGATTTCCATGCCAAGTCATCACCCTGGTCGTAGTGTGTCATCAGTCCTAGTATGGTCCAGTGGTTCTATTTTGTTCTAATTGCCTGATTTCAGTTTATTTTGGAAATTAGAATAATGTTAGAAATGTGATTAAATTATTAAGTAATTTAATTTAATTAATAAATATTTTAATCTATGGTAGATTCATTTCATTACTTGATTAAGTTATTTATGTTGAAATGATTTATATCATCAATTTTGGAAATGCATGCATGTTTGGGTGGGAATTGAAAATTGAGAAAATGAATTAAAAGTCAATTTAGGAATTGGAAAATTCAAAAAATTCAAAAATACATATTTCCTATTTTCTGTTTTCTGGAATTTATGAGGGTGGTTGTAGGAATTTTGGGAAGAATTTTGCATATCTTGGAATTTCTTCACAAAATAAAAAAATGGAGTTTTTGGGGAAAATTTGAAAAGAGAAGAGGAAGGTTGCTCAATTTTGTGGGTTGGTACAAAAAGCTCAAGGAATCTGTGGAGCTCAAAAGGGTTTCAAAGCATCAGCAGGATCTTTAGCATACTTTGAAAAAAATCAGGTTCTCATCTTGCTTTGCTTGAAATTTTATCTTTTGATCCATTGGCTTTTGTATGGATGGCAAAACTTGTTGAGATCTTGTTGCATGATTAGGGTGAAATTGTTCAATATTGAAAATGAATATTCTTGGTTACAAATAGAAATTCAATTTATTTTGCTTTCAATTGTTCTTCAAGTTATTCAAAGTTTTATGCTTGGATGAATGGCTATTTATTTATATATTCATATATAAATAAATAGGATTGTGTTCTATTTTCTATAATTTCTCCTTGTAAAGTTATGCTGGCCATTTTTTGTTTAAAAAGGCCAATAGGAAAGTTTTTTTTTCAAAAAAAAAAATGAAAAGAGTTCTGGTTTTTTTTTCAAAAAAAAAATTCAAAATGACAGTCATGCTGGGTTAAAAATTAAAAATTAAAAAAAGAGGGTGTGGGAGAGCGCGCCACCCAAGTCCGTAGCCCACGCATATTGCTCAAGCAGTGGCACCTCAGTCGGTGGCAACGCTGCTAGCGCTGCCCATGCCGGTCACCGCGCGTGGTTCCGCCGTCCATGCTAAGCACGGACTGCGCTTGCCGGTCTGCCTGTGCCACCCACGCCACTCTCCTTCCGGTGGCGCCGTCTCCTGCAGCTGCCACAGCCCCATCCACCGCCGCTTGGTAAGAAAACCGCGAACGACTTCAACCTAAGGAAAAGGCATGGAGCTCGAGGTTCACATGGCCCAACCCTAGGGTTGGCACATGAACCGAGGCCATGTTTTTGGATATTTTAATTTCTTTTAAAAAAAATATAAATAAAATATAAGTATATATTATTATATCTTATTATAATTTAATATTATAACTTTTATAATATGTTAAATATTATATTATTATAATATTTTATTATCAGGATATAATATTATATATGTTCATGCTATAATTTAGGATATTATGAAATGATTTTAATATTATGATTTAATTTAATATTACATTATTTAAATGGGGAATATTGTTTTGTTTTAGAAAATGAGTTTAATTAATGGTGAAATAAATATTTTATTTGAATATGGGATTATGCTTTTATCTGAACTATTGGGATTCGGATTAATGTTCATGCATTTAAATGTTGCGTGGAAATAAAAATGATTTTAAATGGCGTAATTAATGTCGTTCATTTAACGCACTGTTTACTGAATGCTAGTGAGGAAATGGGTTTAGTGAACCCAAAGTAGATCTAATTCTTGCCTTGGTATTGATCTACATGGGTTATCATTTGGAAAATGTGATTTTTAATGTTAGCAAGTCTTCTAGTTGGATTTTTGAGTTTATGGGTTGTCGTATGGAGTATTCAACCTTAGATGGCCTTGGGTCGTGCGTAACGAGTTTGTTCCCCAATTATCACGAATGGGAGTGTGTTGACTTTATGTCATGGTTAGGGATGTGATATCCTTGCATAGCACTTGTGTACCCTTGGGTTGTGGAGTTGTTCCACGTGTCGTCTTAGAGGAGTGGCTTGTAACGGGGGTTGGCACACGAAGTGGTGCTAGGGTAACTCGTTGTAAGTTAGTTAATCCAGTGATAACTTAATTAATTGATTAGAGTATCACATAGTACAAAACACTTAATAAGATAATTATGCCTCGCTCAGGATCACAAGGGCTTGTAAAGACTTGGGTTGAGATGGGAAGGCCTGGAATGGCAAGATCATTATCTTGTCTCTATGAAAGATAACTGATTTCGCATTGGTTTACATGAGGGGTCGGAAGTCGTTAGAGGTTACCAGGGTAACCCAAGATGGGGGTCGGGGCCTAGGAAGACTCACTAGGGTAACCCATGTAACATTGTGATGACACTTCTCCTAGGTCTCCTAGGTCGACAGTATGTTCGCATCAATGATGTAGTTGTTTATGTAATTCTGGAAGCATTGTAACCTTGTGTCAATGATGTCACTGTATTTATTTCAGTATGGTTATGTTAGCCTATGTCTAGAGGTAGACGTCCTTGGATAGAAATTCTTGTTACTATCTCCTAGCATGAGGGGCGGGCCTTTGGGTTCCACTTGGTTGGGTGGCGTGCACCTATATCCGTTTGGTTCTTTCTTCATGTTCTTGTGGACGAGACTTCCAGGTTGAGAGCTTGTGGTTTCTGTTGCAGTTCTTACTTGTTTCCATTTCAGTTATTCTTGTAATTATTACCCCTCTGTGTTATCGAGGTGGAATTTTGTAATTGTAATCCTATTTGTTGGACTTTCCTCATTCGGGAAATGAGTGTTGTAACCTTATTGTTTAATGAATGGATTAATGCATTTGAAAGTTATATATTATGCTTGTTGTAAAATTATCTTACTTGGAATGAATGTGTTATTTCATTAATTAAATAATTGGCATGGGTTGTATTTATGTTTGTGTTGAGGTTCTATATAACCTCTGTCTCGTAACCTTAGAGGATGTTGGCATTGTTAGCAAACTTACTTATTAATTGTAGGTAAAAAAAAAAAATTATTCTGTTTAAGTAGTTAAATGCAACTTCCTCTAGGGTTGTCGGGCGTGGCATTACAGGTATCATATTTTTTGAATCTGAAACATGTGTCACATTCTATGCTTTGCATACTATAGGATTAAACAACAAAAAATAAATTTCATGAAGTTTTGACCAGGTTAACGTTGTGAGACATATGAGTTTTTATATTTTTAAAAAGTTGTAATAAAAAATTCATAATTAATTATTTCGGTGGAAAAAAATAACAAAAAAATATGAATCACATCAGGACATGAGTCCTCTGATTATATCTAAAATATTAAAAAAAAATATTATCATTTTATTATGGTTAGGGTGGTCAGACAGACAGCTACTTCTTATTTTTTCCCTGAAATTTAAGTGCCATTGCATTGAAATTTCAAATTTTCACCAAATAGATTTAAAAATAAAAAATAAATCTAGTAGTTTAGAAACTCCATTCAATTTTCTACAGATTATATTCTTACATATTTTTGAAATAATATAGATAACTTATTCAAATTTTTATGTCAAGTTGCCTAACCTTGATTTTTTTGAATTTTTCGCCACTTAAGGGCTTGTTTTTTCCATGATGATCCTACACATACTCTTTGACTTTGTATCATTGAAATAGATGACTTGTGACACCCTATGAGGTGAATGTAAACTCAAATTTGTAACTTAATTGAATTAATTTCATTTTGGAACACATGTGGATTGTTCAAATTTATTCATGATATCACTAAGTCTTTCTCGTAATGTCATTTGAATATGGGAATGGTCACCTTGGAATGTGTTAAATTTTTGTGCTTTACATATTGGTATCAGAGCATCTATGTTAAACTCTTAGACCTATGCCTAATTGCGCTTGGTGTTGTGCGTGTGTTTCAAAATAACTCCATGGATTTTAGAACCTATCAACGTGAAAACCATGCAGGAGGATCTTATGGTGGTGTAAATGATAGGTTGGATCAGATTCTATCTATGTTGATCCAATATGAGGTCAGGCTTGATAGCCTTGAGCAAGATAGGCATAGGGGTCTGCAAGGACCAAACTCTGGTGGAAACGAGGAAAATACAAATGATAAGCAGTCAGAGACTGAAGGAAACCCCAATAGATTAAGCAAGGTGGCTCAGGAGCTAGGTAAGGACCTTAAAAAGGTCACTCCATCAAAATTTGATGGTAAAACAATTGGAGATGGAGCATAAATCTGGATAATTGAAATGGAGAATTACTTTGCTCTACGAGATTTATCTAATGAAACTAAGGCAGAATGGGGTTCCTACCAACTCACCGATGAAGCTACCACCTGGTGGGAAAATTAAAAGGCAGAAAAACAATTCTTGCATGGTAAGGTGACATGGGAGCAATTCCTCCAATTGTTCAGGAAAAGGTGGTTGCCACAGTCCTATTTTAATAAGAAGATGACTGATTTCCAAACTCTCACTCAAGGAGGAATGACAGTGACATAGTACTGGGAAAGATTCTCTCATTTTCTTAAATATGTACCTCAGTACCAACTGGATGAGTGGTTCTAGGTTCGTAAGTTTATTCTCAGGATTAGGCCTCAAATAGGTGCAAAGGTGGATATACATAACCCTTCCACCATGGATGAGGCTTTTGAGAAAGCCACTAAATAGGAACAGAAGCTTCAATAGGTTGCAAACTACAAGAAAAACTATGATGCTAAGAGAAAATCACAGGGGAACCATCAGAATAACAACAATCAGAGTTAGCATAACCAGGGCAACAACAACATGCATATAAGAAATCTAAAAAGGGGAAATAATTCTAAAGATCACCACGATGGTAACCAAAATAATAAGAGGGCCAATTGTCATAACAATAAAAAAAGGAGAGATGGATCTGACAGACCTAGGGCACCCCACGGAGGATGCTATACATGCGATGGAGAGCATTATGCTAGTGTGTGCCCCTAGAGGAGCAGCCAGAAAAACAAGAACCAGCATCATATTCATGCTATGGTTGACAATCACCAAGCCGACTATTAGGCTACGCCTATTCAATTATTAGGTAAGCTTTTTGGATGTTCGGTTTCTATTTTGATTGATACAAGAGCTACTAATAGTTTTGTTGATCGCCATATCATTTCTAAATTATCTATTAAACTAGGTTATATGGTTGATAAATGGAAATTCCAATATGGTAATCAGGTAGAGAAAAAGGTAGAGCAATGCTTAGCCTACAATGAACTCGAACTTCCTAGTTTCATGATGTAGGTCAATCTTTATGTAGCACCCTTGGGGTCATATGATGTGATTTTGGGGATAAATTGGCTTCCAGAGCATAAGGCCCTTGTGGACTATGAGGAGAAGACTGTAACTTGTTTAGATGATCTGGGTAGAAGGGTGGATATCTATAGTGCTAAAAGGCCATTGGAACTGTGGAAAATTTCAGCCATGCAGTTGAAGAAGGAGCGGAGAAGAGGGGGTGTCATCTATGCAATTAAGGCTATAGATCTTGATAACCCTGAAGTGATAGCTAATGATCATGCTATACTAAAGGAATTTCAAGATGTATTCCCTGACGATTTGATTGAATTACCCCCAAACAGGTGTTTGACTTCTCCATTGAACTGTAATCAGGGAATGAGCCACAATCTAAAGCCCCATACAGGATGAATATCATTGAATTGTATGAACTGAAGGCTCAGTTATAGGAACTGTTGAATCAGGGATTTATAAGGCCAAGTGTGTCCCCTTGGGAAGCACTAGTCATATTCATGAAAAAGGATGAGAACTTGAGGTTATGTATTGATTATAGAATGCTAAATAAGGTAACCATAAAGAACAGGTATCTGCTCCCTAGAATAGATGATCTATTCGATCAAATGAAGTGGTGAAAGTATTTTCAAAAATAGATCTAAGATCGGGTTACCACCAATTGAGGACTAAAGATGAGGATATTTCCAAAATGACATTTAGGACCAGATATGGGCATTACAAATTTATAATACTACCTTTTGGATTAACCAATGCCCCAACAACTTTCATGAATCTGATGAATAGCATTTTCAAGGATTGCTTGGATGATTTTGTGTTGGTTTTCTTAGATGATATCTTAATCTACTCCAAATCAGAGGAGGAGCATGACACACATTTGAGGATAGTATTGCAGCGTTTGAGAGACCATAAGCTCTATGGAAAAATGTCCAAATGCACTTTTTATCAAACCAAGGTGCACTATCTGGGGCACGTGATAACTGGTGATAGGATTGTTGTGGATCCCAAAAAGATTAAGGCAATCATGGAGTGGCCAGCTCCGTAGAATGTTTCTAAAGTCTGAAGCTTTATGGGGCTTGTGAGATATTACAGGAAATTTTTGCAAGGGTTCTCTACCATTGCGGCACCCATCACTGCACTCTAAAATAAAGGGAAGGGATTTGAATGGAGTGACTAGTGTGAGAAGGATTTTCTATTGTTGAAGGAAAAAATTACTTCTACACCCATCTTGATAGTGTCATATCTAAATGGGCACTTCATAGTGATAACCGATGCATTAGCTGAGGGTGTAGGAGCAATTCTCATGCAAGATAGTCAAGTGGTGGCATATGAATCTCGAAAGCTGAAATTACATGAATTAAATTATGCACCACATGATTTGGAATTGGCTTCCATTGTACATGCTCTTCAGATGTGGAGACATTATTTCCTTGGGAAGTCTTTTGAGTTGAAAACTGACCATGCAGGGTTACAGTATATCTTCACTCAACCCATCTTGAATGCTCACTAGAGACGATGGTTGGAATTTTTGAGTGAGTATGACTTTGGAATTGAATATATCAAGTGAAAGGAAAATAGAGTAGTAGATACCTTAAGCAGGAGAAGACATCTAGCTACAATTATTACAATTAAATCTACCTTCAGGCAACAAGCAATCCCAACATTGGCAAGGGATGAACATCATGAAAGGGTGAAACAAGCCATAGAGCGTAATGCTTTAGATCAAAGATATGATGGTTATGTGTTTGAGTGAGATGGGATTCTAAGGTACTCGGGCGAATGTATGTACCCAATTTTGCTGGATTGAGGGAATTGGTAATGGAGGAATTCTATAATGCACCTTATTCAGGGCACCCTGGTGTGACGAAAATGGTTGAGGGACTTAAACCCTTGTATTTCTGGCCAAGACCTAAGAAAGATGTCATATCATTTGTAGCCCAATGTTTGGAATGTCAACGAATTAAGGCTGAGCATGTACATCTGGTGGGACTATTAAACCCACATAGAGTGCTAGAATATAAATGGCAGGTGATCATGATGGACTTTATTTAGGGTTTGCCGATGACTAAGGCCATGCATGATGTGATTTTGGTTGTGGTTGATAAATTAACAAAGGTAGCACATTTAATTCTTGGAAAACTGAGAGATGGTTCTTTGGTGTTGGAAAATAAATTTGTTCAAGAGATCTTCAAGTTACATGGAGTTCCCGAGACAATCATTTCCGATCATGACACTCTTATGACTTCCAGGTTTTGGACCTTGCTAAATTCTTCCTTGGGAACTAAACTGAACTTCAACTCTACATATCACCCTCAAACTGATAGAAAGATTGAGAGAGTGAATCAGGTGGTAGAAGATCTTCTCAGAATGTATTACATGGAGCAACAACATAAATGGGAAGAGTACTTGCCTCTAGTGCATTTTTCCTACAAAAACTCCTATCATGCCTCACTAGGTATGGCACCTTTCGAGGCATTGTACGGTCGTAAATTTCGCACGCCCATTAGTTGGGATAGGGTGGAGGACAAAATAATGATAGGACCTGAGATGCTTAAGGAGATGGAAGACCAAATGAGATTGATTAAGGAAAATATAAAGCAACCTTTTGATCGTCAAAAGAACTTTGTCAATCAAAACAGGACTTTTAGACAATTCTCAGTGGGCAAAAAGGTGTTCTTGAGAGTTCGTCCACAAAAGAGTTCGATTTCTTTTGGAAAGAATTTGAAGCTTGCTCCCCATTTTGTTAGGCCCTTCAAAGTCTTCGAAGTCATGAATCTCATTGCTTATAGGCTTGCTCTGCCACTAGCTCTATCCCACATTCATTATGTTTTCCGTGTCTCAGTACTCAAGCCATATCACCCAGATGTTAATCATGTGCTCGATTGGCATGCTTTGCAGGTTCTAGATACAGGGGCAATGCTAGTGGAGCTCGTCAGGATTTTGGAGAAGCATAATGTTAAGTTGTGAAATAGAGATATACTACAGTACATGATCCATTGAGATCAATACTTTGAGGACAACGCCACATGGTAGGATGTTGATGAGATTGATAGATCTTTTCCACATCTTGGATTTTAGTGTGATGTTTTCTTTTATGCACTTTAAGACTTTTGTTATATGGATGATATAGACTATGTAGTGTGTATGTTTTCTCTTAGACATTGAGACGATGTCTCTTCCTAGTGGGGAAGGATGTCACATCACTAATTTTGGTGATGTCATTTTTACTTCATGTGATTTCCACTTCATGATTTCATGCTTGTGTGTGGTAGTTTAAATGATAATAAATGTGGTGTTTTACTTTGAGGAAAGCTGCAATGAATAAAATATTGTCTTAATTTGGAAATAATGCAAAATGGAAAAAGATACTCAAAAATAATATATATTGATGCCATGAGTTAGGTTGATTTGACTTTATTCAGATACTAATTCTATGACTATTTCTTGAGCGTATTTGAGTGGCAGGTCGTCAAAAACCAAGGGTGTGGTTAAGGAGGGGAGATTAGCCTCTTGGCAAGGTAAAGTAGGAATGATACTATTGATCACACACAAACACTTAGAATCATACAAATGCATTTAGCATGATTTTTGAGTGTATGTCTTATTTTCAGTAAATTTAAATGGCTATTTAATTTTATATCCATACATGCACGCAATTAAAATAAAGGAAAATAAATTCTAGAATAAATAAATATTCGTATGTGCAATTAAACATGGAGAGGTATCGTTTAAATAATTTTTTGTTTTAAATTATTGTGAATGCCATGTTCAAATAATAATATTAGAAAACAAATAAATAATTTATTTGCAATGTTTTGAAGAAAAAGTTGGAAAACAAATTGAATAGAAATAAATGTTAATTTGGAAATAAAAAGGCAAATTGAAAATCAATTTGTTTCTTTTATTTATTTTATTTTCCGATTTCAAGATTAGGTTTTGGAAAGTGGGAAAAACCTTATAAAAATATGAATTGTGTTGTGGGAAACAACTATCTTCTATCTGGGAAATTCTTCTTTCTGGTGGCTCTACAATAATTTGAGGGTTTTACTACATTCTTAGTATAGCAATTTAGTCTTTTGGAATTGGCAATACAGAAAGAGGAAAAGTGAAGAGGGGATTTTGGTAGCCAAAGTTTCAACAATCCTTTGCGAGGGGAAAGTGTTTCCAGGTTTCGATCTTTTTATTTCTCTTACTTTATCTTGCAAGCATGGATACTTTTCTGAGAAAGATTAAAAGGAATTTGTGGTAAAATTTGTTTATACTTCTGGATTTTCAGTCCTGCTGTAGAAAATGCCCCACCTCTGTTGATTTTATCTTCTGATTTTAAATTCCTTGCCTTGAAAATTATAAAGTATTTCTATACAAGTCTGGTGTGCCCTCATTTCTTATATATATGATTAATCACACAGAAATATTTTTCCTTATGAATATATATATACCTCATGTTATTGCTATGGCGGAAGTCTGAATGCGTCTGGCTCATGGAAGAGTTCGGAAGAGGCAGAAGTGTAAAGGGAGGTGTCCGCCACAACCATTCCCCATGGGATGGCTGCCTGTGGCGGTAGCGTCCCCACAGGCCGAGGCTTGTGGGAGGCGTTGCCCCCACTGGAAGCAACCTCACTGGAGGTTGTGGCTACTCAGCAAGCCTCCCCAATATACCAAATAGCCCCCACATGTGAACGGTAACTGTCTGCTTATGCATTTTGATTTATTTTTGATGAATATTTATAATACACTCTATAAATATATTTTTATATATATATATATATATTAAAGTTTAGAAAAATTGTATGTTCTGCAAATAGTCAGTTAAATATTATGATAAAAAAAATAGTATCATGGTTGCCTTGTTGTCAATTTTAATATATATATATATATGTATTTACATATATACAATGGATATAAGTAAATACTTATATAAATATACATAAATATATTTAATTGAATGATTGCATCCATTGGCTAAATATAGCCAATTTTGGGGCATTAAAATGCATAGATTGAAGTAATTCCCAATATGAACATATTTTCAATTATAAATGTTAACAAATTCGTTATAATACTAGGTATCAGAAACACGACCAATTTAGGAATATATACTCATATGCAATCATGTTTTTAATCCTCATAGCTTCTGAACTGTTAAAGTTGTTCTGAAAGTATAACATTCCAGCCAAATATAGAATAGCAACTTGAAATCTTGTGCTTGGTTACAATCTATGAGCTTATGATCTAAACGTAGCTTCTGTAGCTCTAGACAAATAGTGAAATTACTCAACATAACAGCATTCATTTAGTTTGATTCTTTATTTTATTATTGATGGAACTTATAACTTGTTGCTTTGCAAAAAAAGTCAATATCAAACTAGAGAAAATGAAGGAGACACTTAGTAATGCTTTGATTGGGCTAAAAGGAAAATTTTCAATGTCTTTGTTTTTCTTTAGAATGAAATACTTTCATAGGAAATTGTCATACTTGAAAAACATGATTGTTTTACTTATTGAATTAGAAGTCAATGTAAGAATGGATCAATCTCTTAAACTACAAATCTGATTTTGAAATCTTCTTTCATATTTAATTGTGGCAATTGGTACATTATTCATACATATGCGTTAATTGTGAAACTGTTGAATGCTTGCATTCTATGAGATTTAAGATCATGTGATGTTCATACTATACTATGGAAACTTCCAGGGAAAGATGTTGAATGTGGGTTCACAGAGATAGTAGTTTATCATTTTCGTAAACTACATTTTATATTTCTTTATGCTTGGCCAAGCACTGTACCATTGAAATAGATGGATTAAAAGTCTAGATTACTTGTATTATGGCTTTGCCACATCCTGATTGCAAGAAATGTGTTTTTCTAGTTAGGAATGCATATAGGCAAATAGCATGCATCAAGAGTACCCTTGTGCTTTATTGTTCCAGTTTGTTAGGCTCCTCATGCAGGGTCGGGGATTTATTTGAGTTGGGAAGAAACTCGAGGAATTCATGTGCTTCTTGGTTGGGTGGAAAATGCACCTTAACCAGACTCTTGGCCTCAGCATGAGAAGACCAATGGTGTCAAGGCGGATGAGGTTCAGAGATTCTATAGATTGGATGAGCTTCTCATTTTGTACATTGTATGGCTTGAAAGCCAATTTATAAATTGTAGTATCCTTATGTAATTATGGATGTATATTTGACTTTGTATCGTTGAAATAGATGACTTTTGACACCCTATGAGGTGAATGTAAACTCAAATTTGTAACTTAATTTAATTAATGTCATTTTGGAACACATGTGGATTGTTCAATTTTATTCATGATATCACTAATTCTTTCTCGTAATGTCATTTGAATATGGGAATGGTCACCTTGGAATGTGTTAAATTTTTGTGCTTTACATAAAGGTTGTTTGAAGATTTTTGGGTTAGTTTAGTGGTGATCCTTATCATTGAGAGGTATCATATGCATGATTGGATATGGATTTTGATGGTTGTCATGGCTGTCATGACTTGCAATAAAGTTTTTTTGTCTTGCAACTTGGTATCAGTCATTATCAAACTTGTAATTTTTACCTTTTGAGGGTGTTGGAATGTTGTTGGGTGAGTTTGATGTTATTGAACAATCTTGGGAGCTATTCTTGGTGAGTTTGAAGGTGTTGGAAGGAGATTTTCATCGTCATTTGTCCTTGCAGCATTGGACAACAAACCTTAGGCCAAATGCACCAGATCAAAAAGGAATAATACCAAGGTCATTAGAGAAGATTTTCAAAACTAGCCTAGAACTTTCCTCTCAAGGGTGGAGTTTCTAAATGTAGGCATCATTGCTAGAGATATTCAATGACACTAAAGGTGGTGAAGATAAGACACAGCTACAGGTCTAGCTCATTTGTGTAACAACAATAAAGAGATAAGTATTTTATGCTTGTACCCTTGAATAATAAATTTTATGTAGTTATTAATTCATGCAATAACATTGGAACAATGAATCATGTATGCTTCTAGCATTGGTATTTCTCTTCGGGATAGTTTAGTTCTATGAACTATTATTAAACTCTCTAAAATTCTTCTAGGATGGACCAAGGAGCAAAAGGATGATGAGAGATTGCATAAGGAATTCAAGGGAGGAAGAGCTTGATGCATCTTGTGAGGAAGTCACACAGGCAGCTTGAAGAAATGAACAAACATGGAGACATAGCTTTCAATCATGGGACTGAGTTGGTGGCACATAACTTCACTGGAGACATCTCTTGAAGAGGAAAATCCTATACAAATTATCATTGTGATTAGTTTCTTTGAAGAGGAGGAAATTCCATTCAAAGGGAATTAAATTCTGATAATTCAATACATGAGTTGAGAGCATGTACATGAAAAGGATTAAGGTTCTAAAATCAGTCAATGTAGTGGAGTTCACTTCCAGAGGATTTCTTTGCAATCTTTGAGGCAAGGATTAAGAGGGAGTTATGTGACTCACCAAGAAGAAGAGAAGGTTGCAGTGTTGCAAGGCTAGGTTCTAAAGTCCTTAGAAGACCTCTTCAACTATAGAGAACAAAATTGCACAAGATAGTTAATCTGGATTTGACATTGGTAGCCCCACAAATCTATTTAGAATAGAGTGATCTAGGATAAGGTCGAGAAGGACAGTCCTGAACTCTCAGTAGTGTTGGAGGTGTGCATTGGAAATCATTCCTCTAAGGCAAGCATTGTAGGAAATCTTGGACAAGGATGTTAGGAGGTTGATGCAAGTACTTCGAGCTTCAGAGGGGGGTATGTGCAAGATCATGATGGACCAAAAAGTGGCGATATGTAAGTGATATGATGACCCATGTAGCTGATGGCTTTTTTTTACCCAAAATTGATGAAACGAAAAGGGTTGTTAAAGGAGATTCTCATCTTTCCACCAATATAACTTATGCTTTACTTTGAATTTAATAAATAATTATTATTCATTTTCTATTTGAATTGCGACTAAAGTCCTGATTGATAGGTTGATTGAAAAACATCTATAGCTTTCAAACGATATCACAGTTTTTGAATCTAAAACATGTGTCACATTTTATGCTTCACATACTATAGGATTAAAAAAATAATGAATTTCATGAAGTTTTGACCAAGTTAAGGTGGTCAGACATACGATTTTTTATATTTTTAAAGATTGTAATAAAAAATTCATAATTAATTATTTACTTGGAAAAAAATTACAAAAAAATATGCATCACATTGGGACATGAGTCCTCTAATTGTATGTAAAATATTATAAAAAAATATTATCATTTTATTGTGGTTAGGGTGGTCAGATAGACACCTACTTCTTATTTTTTCCCTAGAATTTAAGTACTACTGCATTGAAATTTCAAATTTTTACCAAATAGATTTTTTTTTTTTTAAATAAACCTAGTAGTTTAGAAACTATATTTAGTTTTCTACATATTCTATTCTTACATATTTTTGAAATAATATAGATAACTTATTCAAATTTTTATTTAAAGTTGCCTAACTCTGATTTTCTAAATTTCCATTGCCACTTAAGGGCTTGTGTTTTCCATGATGATCCTGCACATACCCAGGGAGTCCTATCATCATGAATATTTGTTGTAGCGTATATTTCTCTGAGACAAAGAAATATGAGGTGAAAGCCCTTGTAGTGTATATTTCTCTGAGACGGAGAAATATGAGGTGAAAGCCCTTGTAGTGTATATTTCTCTGAGATAGAGAAATATGAGGTGATAGCCCTTGTAGTGTATATTTCTTTGAGATGGAGAAATATGAGGTGCGAGCCCTTGTTCATCTCTGAGAGTAAGATGATACATCATGTTGAGAGACTCCATGACGACATCATGTTGAGAGACTTTGTGATGAACCCTTGTACTTGTGTTTATTTCCACACATGGGAGTAGCCATGGTGGACATCATGTTGAGAGAATCCATGATGATATCACATTAAGAGACTCTATGATGAACACTTGTACATATATTTAATTCCACACATGGGAGTAGCCATGGTGGACGTCATGTTGAGAGACTCCATGACGACATCATGTTGAGAGACTTTGTGATGAACTCTTGTACATCTCTGAGACTAAGATGTGGTTTTCCACAAATGGGTGTAGCCATTGTGGGCGTCATGTCGAGAGACTCCATGATGAGGATATCTGGAAAATACTTCCCTAGCTAAGAGGGAGTTTTGGTGTTTTATAGCCTAGGGAGCTATTTTCCCTTATCTAAAGGTTGGTCGGCCTTCATATGTTATATAATTCATTTTCAGTTCTCTAAGGGAATCGACCTTCATAAGAAGTTGCCTAACTTGTATTTAAAGAAGGTGAAGACTTATCATTTGATCATCACAATCATTCACTCATTTTCGCATCTCTTAGGAGTAGAAGTTTTCCATCATCAAAAGTAGAAGCTTGCCATCATTAGAAGCAGGATTTTTCCATTTCGTAGTTGTTCATGTTGTCTTAGCAGCAGATCCATTGTTAAGGAGAATTTTCTCCATTCTTTGTTTTAGACTCAGCCTTGTGTAAGGCTTAATTGTAAGCAGTATTATACACTTCTGTTATCTAATATATAAGAGATTATTTGTTGGGTTTTTCTCCCTTGAGTAGGAGGGTTTTCCCAGGGTATCTATTGTGTTTATTGCTCTTTGTGTTGTGTATTCTTCTTATTTCATGTTTGATCTTAAAAACTAACATGAAGCTCTTCTACATACACCTTTGACCTTTTGACTTCCTAATGGGATAAATGTTGTTTGATGATCTTGTATCATCTTAAGTATTTATATTTGACCATCCATTATTGATACACAAGATTACAAATTGATGCATGCTACATTGCTTCACTTCTCTCTATTTTAAGGGGGTTTTTTCCCCTCACATGGTTTTTTTCCTTATCAATTATTTTAAGTGGGGTTACATTGACTCTCTTTCATCATCCTCTTGGGAAGGATTTTTTTGACAGGTTTTCTCCTTCTCTTCTTTTTGAGGAAATCATTTGGTACATGGGTACCTAACATGCATACCCATGCATTCATATTTATTATCCACCTAAGCTATGTTCAAGGGGATGTTATTTCATTATTTTAATTTATTGTATTTAGCTAATTATTTTATTACATTATATTCACCCAGTACGCAATAATATTGTTTAGGTAGGTATCTACTTGGTTAGGTTTTACTTGCATCATGCGACACATTTTCCTAGTTTAGGAAGGTATATATATTTGATTCCCTCCTTGTTTCCTTTAGGTGAGTAACTACCCCTTAGAACTATTTGGGAATATACATATATATATATGATTCCCACCATGTAGAAATAAAATTTCTTCCAAATTTTGATAGATATAGAATACAAATCAAAAAAATTATTAAAAAGTGAATAAAACATATCCCCTAATGAAAATTTTATATGATGAAATTATTCTATGTAATATGTATATAGACTTTATAAAAAAGATAAGTATAAATTTATTTCACAACAATACATTATAGAAGTTCTAATTTACCCTATTGAAATGGAGCATATGTATTCTAAAATTCCATGATATTACATTAGTATTCTCTAACTATAATATATCCAATAGAACCATAGTTTATACACACTAGTTAAATATTCCTCAAATAGTGAGATAAATTTATCCACTCTAAAAAAACCATATATACTTCATTAATGATTATTTATCATACTTACAAGAATTTTATATAACTTTATTTTAAGGAAAACTCATACTATTGATATCATATTAAGAAACCACGTCCCCATGTCTAGGGTATGTGGCATGTATTATCCATGGTAATTTATGGAAGATAAATTTGAGAAAATAAAATATTTTTTCCCATAATAAGTGGTGGTAAGATAATTAATAGGTCTAGAGATATATGAAATCTTCTAAAATCAATAGTATTTTTAGGATACTCAGAAGGGGTAGAAAGACCATATATTCTAAATCATAAGAGTTCTCATATTTCATCTTATGAGTAGGAATAATTCATATCAAGTACCATTAATTATTGTTACTAAAGATGATCCATCCAAGCCATTACTCATTCCATTTACAATCCAAATAAATTCAGTAATATAGGTCATTGTATTTTTAGAATGATATATTTTAATTGTCTAAATAGACACTCAAACTCTCCTACCTCTATAAATTTTATTGAGGGTTGTGTAAATTTCTAAAATTTGATGTTTTTAACAATAAACTAGAATGAGAAGAGAATTTTTATAGGTATTTATTGTAATATGAGATCTATGAAAGGTTTCACTTCTTTGAAAAGGAAACCATGGATTTCTACAAGTTTTATTCATCATGAGGATCAATAATATATGTAGATCTGTTCATCAAAGAGATGACCAACACATAATATAGATTCTTATGAGTCATCACATAATCTAGATTCTTATGATTCATCAACTCTTTATCTCAATATTCACCTTCAAATTCATTTTTTCAACCTCAATTTTAAAGTTACAAATGTACTCGTCGTGATTATGATTTTTCTTAATTTTTCTAGTAAAATTTAATATCAAATACATTATTTTTACAATTTTGTTAACTTGATTTAATTAATAATAGACTAATTTATAGATATCAAATTGTATATTCTCATTTAATGCATAAAAACCTATGAATTCATTATTGTGTGAAGAAACTCTATGCATATTACTCTCTTTTGTTGACATGAAAAAGGATAATTAAAAAAAATTATCTCCATATGTGACACAATACAAAATAGATTCAACCTATATTGATTATGGGAAACCAAAAATCTTACTCACCTGCTACAATTACTCCAGACATATGGAAACTTTGTTGTATTTGCATGAAGTACTTTTTGAAAATCAGGCAAATTGAAATAGAATGTTATCTCATAGCTCACACAAACATCAACTCCAAGGCTCATGTGGGTTACCTAATATCCAATGAATCCAAAATATAATTCTAATAATAAAAATATGTAATTTAGTTTTAAAATGTAACTAAGAAACTCAAATCTCAAAAATGTATACATAACTATTTCTCATTAAAAATTGAGACAATATATATAGATTACCTAGTCAATTTAATATTAATTGTTAAAAAAGTATAATGTAATAAAAAAATCACCTTTTTTTGTAATTGAAGCTCTTGTTCAATAAACTCTGTAGGACAAATATCAATTATTACATCATAGATATCAACATAGTCACCAACTTCATTATCAATCTTATGTAGTATGCCAATACACTCTTTGGAGGCATTTGTAACATCACATTTTCTCTTCAAAGTAATATGAGATTCATCAGAAATCAATCCATGTGACCAATAGTAGTTGTATCTTGTTGTGATATCAACATTAAGCACAAGTAGTGGATTGCCAATCTGTATAAAAATAATAAATTAAGGTCAAAAAAAATTAATACAAGAAATTTGGAAGAAAAAAGTGTCATTCTTAATCAATTGTACACTCAAAAAAACTTATATTAATTGTAAAATATAAAATAAAATAAATGATAAATAATTGAACTTTTACAATAGAACAAAAAATCTGGATCTTAATATATAAAAACATCCATTCAATATTAAGCATGTTATACTCCCAACTAATAATAAGACCATTTACAAATTTCAATTGAACTTACAATAACATCCACCAAAGAATACCTAATTTAAAAATTTAATAATAAAAAAACTTGAAAATACTCACAAATACCCCCTTAAGGTTGAATTTATAGTTTGTGTATCCTTCGTTATATTCTATCACCTTAGCTGCTAGTTGTGGTATATAATGGCCTGTATTCCATGACCAAAATAATTATGATAAGAGGAAGAAAAAATGCCTAATGATATTTTTGAAATGATATGGAAAGGATGTTTAACCTGCATAGCTTTCTCCAGCTAAAAATAGATCTCTGAATGCATACTCGGGAAACCTTTTAATCCAATTTGAAAGAAACATGAACATGTCAACAGCTGTATCAGAAAACAGTAAAGCTATAAGTTTAGTTTAAAGCATATGACACAAAATGTAGTACATATTTATTCAATAATCACCTGTGGATTCATCACCGTGGTTATAATCTGAAGTAGTGTTTGAGTAAGACCATCCTGCTCCAACAGGAGAATCTACAAAAAGGAGGTTTGATACTGCATGTTTGAAGAGAAAGTGGGTCAAAATAAGAAAGATCTGGATTTATCATATAGTCTTTGTTTCATGCATCCATAATTATCATATAGATTATATTTGATGATGATACCTTTGTTCCAGGATTGTGAATTTTTCCTGAGTCCTCGGCCATCTCCAAGTGGATAAAATGGGCCTAGCTCAGTAAATGCACCTCCTCCAAGTGAAGAACAACTTGGCCCTATACAAGTGATGAATACACATTTTACTATTCATTGAGAAGGTAGAATGAAACATGTCAATCCATCCCTTATTTTAGATCAACTATTGGTCTTAAGAAAATGAAGACTTAATTTCCCAAATCTAAAGAAATTAAAGTTGTATTTTGTTGGAGTAGTAATTTCTTGCACCCTAAAGTCACAATCGTTAAATGCGAAATGAATTATTAAATACAATGTTCTAGAATAATGCCAAAATAAGGATAAGAGACAAATATTAATTGATTGTTAAGTCGATTTAAGATGTAAAATTAATTTTGTGACAAGTTGGTCTAAGATCCAGCAAGATCTAGAAATATCTTTGTAATGGTCAAAGTCCTCTATATATTAAGGCATTTTTAATGGATCAAAACATTAAGGTGACTTGATCATGAGAATGATGTAGCATTCACTGTTTGGATTTGAAATTATTTTATGAAGCAATAGGAATGAGGTGCAAGAGGTGTTAAAGAAATAATGTGTGTTTGATATGTTTCATATATTTTTGAACATATGTGTTTGATATATTATGATTTATTCCATATCCATCCACCACCATCATAGTGGTATCAGATTGATCGTTTGTGAGATCTAGAGTCATTGAAGGGAAAAAGATCATGGTTTTGTTGTCTGCAGATCGTAGTCAAAGGAAAGATAAGGGGTCATAGTTTTGAACCAACTATGGCTAATCATAGAGGAATCATAAGATTAAAAATATTGCATCACTGTGTTTGTAGAGATAGGGAGTACGAGCTACAAAAAAAGGTAATTCGTAATACACAAAGATTGTATGTGTTTAAAATAACAAATATGGTAGCAGTTAGTTTTTACTGAACATGAAGAAAGGAATGCAGATTCCATCATATGAAGTCGTCACGAGGATCATGTTGGAAAAGACGAGGTAAGAACACAACAAAACTACTTAAATCTAATTTAAGCACTGAAATTAAGAATTTGAAACATACAACATTAACCCGGAAATTTTTATATTATATTGATTTTCAAAACATATTTTCATCTCACTGAGCTACTGCTCTTCACTTCTTACAATCCTACTTCTGCAAATTATATTCACACTTCTTCACTATATTTTCCTTTTCCACAGAGCTTCGGCTCTTCACACACCCAAAATTATACAACTTCATACCAAATAAAGGACCAGACCGAAAGGACAAAAGCATAAAAAAAATTAATTAAAAAAATTAAAAGCATTTAAGATATGCCAAGTTGTCTTCATCCAAAATAATTAAAAGCATGTCCAATTGAATTGAATAAAAGTCCTTTTGAGTTAAATATCTGCTAGCATGGACACCACAACGAACTGCCACCAAAAACAAGGAAAACTGTGCTATTGCGCATGGTGAAGGGAGGCCTAGTGGTACCGTAGGGTACCGCTCTACTGTGAGCACAGGAGGAGGACCCGCGGTATTGTGGTGAAGGCACGAGATAACCACCCAAACGCGAAGAGAAACGACGGACGCCACGGGGCAATAGTGAACAGGAGAAACCGCGCTACTGCAGACAGTGAGAAGGCAAGCCATGGTGAAGCGGTGGACATCATGCAACTGCAGGAGGAGAGAGAGGAGCCTACGATAAGGCGGTGAAGCTGGAGGAATGGGGAAACCGTGCTACCATGGTCAGAAGAAGGCAAGCCACAAGGCCGCGGTGAACACCACACAACCGTGGGGGCAAGAACCTGATAGCGAGGTAATGCGGTAAGAGATGAGGAGAGATGTGGGAGTTGGGAGAAATCCCAACACTCCCCCTTGATCGCAACTCCCACTTCTTTCATGCTGAGTCGGTTTCAAAGAAAATTCTCACGTCTCGTGTCAAGATGTCTACATGCCGCTCCTTTATCCAGAAAAATCCAAAGTGATCTCCCCCTTAATTGTAAATTTTGTTGTCTTCAATTTTTCCTTGTATGATAGCGTCATGTGCCTTCTCTTTGTCGGCTTATTTCTACGATTTCTACGATCTCTTCAGGATCTTCTTCAAATCTTTTCTATCAATTTCTTTTTCTTCAACTACGGTTGGATCTCTTCTTTCTTTAAAGCTTTGACTGGCTCTTCAACCTTCTAACTGACTCTGGCAACTCTAGCATTCTCATCAAGAAACAACAACACAACATCTTTTGGCTGATACTACTTTTGCAGTTTCATCATATTACTGATATTCTGATCTTTTTCTTCCATTTTTCTTTGGCAATATCAAATCTTTCAGCTATGACACTAGCAATTTTCTTTCAACAATTCTACCTTGAATATTAGCTATGGCTGACACCATTTATTTTTCTAGAGATTCTTTGACCTTGCTCTTACCTTGACTTCTGTCAATTTGTCAAGAAACAATGTTTTAATATGTTTCTTTAACCATTTACATTTTTTATTTCCTCCAAGGACTATAGCCTCTTTTCAACAGTCATCCATAATATTTGCTCTCCTTGGATTTGCTATGATGAACTCTTCTTTTGCAACTTTTCATTATATCATTTGTTGCAACTTTTAAAGAAAGACACATATATAACTTCAACTCATTCACAGACATCATCATGCAATGATTACTAATTGTTACCAACTGTGCTACTGTTCATACCTTTTGCTATTACATTCTTAGATAGAGGTGGTTTCAGATTACCACAAACTCACAAGGGTGATTTCATTCCTTTCAGTGACTTTATTCTTGATTTTTCTTAATTCTTCCTATAGTGGCACACTGCTGGTGCTATAGAATCCTTTCTTTTGTCTTCATACTGCTTGTTGAATGCTGTTGCATTTAACTGTATTGCTTATAATTTATTTCCTTGTCCCGTAATTTCAAAACGAACACAAAAATATCTCTTTTTCAAATGGAACTCTTCCCATTGTGGCTACTGCCAAACAAACAAAGACACCTTTTGATTGTTGTAATTGTTCAGACTTCTCCTCAATCCAAACAATTTTCAGATTTCTGAGACTTGCAATCTTGCAGTTATCATCACATCTCACTTTCTTCATACAAAAACAAACTTTTATTGTATCACTTTGAGAGCTGCGGCTCTAACTCTATCCATATTCTTTTTGGCTATGACTTTCAAATTCAACCCTAGATGATGACCATTAACAACTGTGGTTGTGGCCTCTGTTTTATTCATTCATGTAATGATGATTTCTCTCCAATGCACAAACAAATTTTAGTACAATCTTCCTTGTCAACTTCATATGTCTGTATTTCAAAACATCATTGAAAATTTCTATAATTGGTTCTTTAACAGCTACTGCTATACCAAACTTGTATTTTGCAGTGGTAGCTTTAGCTACTTCTCTGAATCTTTATATGTCTTTACACATGACCCATCTACACTCAAACTTGGAAGCTCTTGTGACTTCATCTTGCATAACTTTGTTATGTGATTGCAACAATGTTTTCTAACTTTTTCAAGTATGTCAAACCTTTTCAACACACAATAATGATGCCATTCAATTAACCCTTCAACTATTGCGACAAATTCACCAACTCTTGTTTCAAAAACATCAACATGGTACTTTCAATATCTTCACAATCTGAAAGTGTCTCTTTAGACAACAATTTCTTTTCACTCAAAACATTTTCCATCACTTTTGAACTTTCATACCTCTCAGGATTTTTATTAATCTTCACATATGAGCACTTGTACAACTTTTTGAACATACCTATTAGCTTCTGCCATCTTGATTCACAAATCCATCCACATTCCATTTGTATGCATTCTGAAATAGACTTGTTCTTTGACATTTTATTCCAGAATATTTTGTCACAATGAGTTTTTGAACCACAAACCCTGCAAGGGTGTAAATCCCATAATTATCTTTGTTATGACCTCTTCTATGGCAGTGTGAACACTGAGCACTATTCATTTCTCGAACAAATTTTTCTGCACTTGTAGCACCATTTCCCTTCCCTGGGACATATCTGAGACCTTCACACTTTGGCCTCATTGTAGGCTGAATTGGCTCTCTCATTCCTTGATCATGTTTTCCTAGTCCTTGTCCTGTGTAACCCATTCTTTTCATAATTTTCAACCCATCATTTTCTTTAAAACAACTAGCAGCTTTGCCAGATTCTAATATATCATCATAGCTAGCAAGATTTCCAAATTCTTTATCATGTTCATCTTGACATTTTTTATCACCATTATTTTCAAAAAAAAAAGATTTTTCAAATGAGGAACACAAATCTGCTGTGTCACATGAGACATCACAAACTAAAGATTTTGACTTCACACATTCATTACAAGCTCTTAATTTATCATTTTCCTCCTTTAATTTTGTGATTTCTTTCAGCTGTAAGTTATTTGCTTCTTCCATTCTCTTCAATTTTCCTTCTAAGTCTACACTCTTTTTCTCTATTTCATCAAACAACTTTACTCTCTGTTCAAATTTCTCATTACTTTTCTTAATCTCTTCAAAGGATTTCAACCTTTCTTCTAATTCTCCATTTCTAGCTTTAACCTTTCCCACAATTCTCCATTTCTAGCTTTAACCTTTCCCAGTTCTTTCTGAAGATCATAATTTTCATAGCTTTAACTGGGTCTGCAACACTACGTTTGTTCTGGTAACTAGTATTCTGCACAATCTTTTTCTTCAACACAACTTCTTCTTCTTGTGAGCTTTTGCACAACTTCTCATATTGCAGTGATTTTTTTTCTTTGTTTTAAAATGTAACACTTCTGGCTCTTCTCAATAATCTTTCTTCAGGGATTCTCCTTCTTTCTTCTGATGTACATAGCCTCATGTTTACTTCTTCTAGCAATTGGCTTAGACAAATTCTTACAAAACTTCAAACACTCCTTGAATCTCCCTGTCATCTAAATTGGCTTCAACTTTTGCAAACTTTCAACTCTTTCTGATATCTTCATTTCAAGGAGTGAAATCTTTACTTACTTGACAACTACTACTGAACAGTTTCTTTTCTATTGACAAAGAACTTGTGGCTTCCTAAAGCAATGACTTCTTTTTTAAAAAACTTATTTTCTTATTAACTCTCTTCACAAATTTCTAACCCCGAACAAGCTTCTCAGATTTGCAGACATAATATTCCTAGACATCCTATGGCTTTTCTCAGACTAGACAGTGACTACTTCACACAGATTCACCATAAAAATCTACACCTAGTGAGCCTGACCAACATGGCTTTGATACCACTTTGTTGGAAAACAGGAGGTAGGAACACAACAAAACAACTTAAATCTAATTTAAACACTGAAGTTAAAAATTTGAAACATACAACATTAACCCAAAAAAAATTATATTATATTGATTTTCAAAACATATTTTCATCTCACTGAGCTGCTGCTCTTCACTTCGTACAATCCTGCTTCTGCAAATTATATTCACACTTCTTCACTATATTTTTCTTTTCCACAAAGCTTTGGTTCTTCACTACTCTGCTCTTCACACACCCAAAATTATACAGCTTCATACCAAATAAAGGACCAGTCTAAAAAGACAAAAACATAAAAAAAATTAATTACAAAAATCAAAGGCATTTAAGATATGCCAAGTTGTCTTCGTCCAAAAGAATTAAAAGGATGTCCAATTGAATTGAATAAAAGTCCTTTTGAGTTAAATATCCAATCAGCATGGACACCACAACGAATTGCCGCCAAAAACAAGAAAAATTGCGCTACCAGGCATGGTGAAGGGAGGCGCAGCGGTACCACGGGGTACCGCTCTACCATGAGCACAGGAGGACGACTCGCAGTATTGCAGTGAAGGTGTGAGATAACCACCCAACCGCGAAGAGCATTGAGGGAGGCCGCGGGGCAGCGGTGAACAAGACAAACCGCACTACCGCAGACAGTGAGAAGGCGATCCGCGATGAAGCGGTGGACATCGCACAACCGTGGGAGGAGAGAGAGGAGCCTGCAGTAAGGTGGTGAAGCCGGAGAAATGGGGAAACCGTGCTACCACGGTCAGAAGAAGGCAAACCGCGGGCCGCGGTGAACACTGCGCAACCGTGGGGGCAAGAACCTGGCAGCGAGGTAACACGGTAAGAGATGAGGAGAGACACGAGAGTTGGGAGAAATCCCAACAGATCACCCATGTCATTTTTGCATAGATTGCTGGTTTTGCAGGCATTGCCCATTGAAAATCAAGGTAAAGAATGAAATGCAGATTGTGTTGTTTTCAAATAGCCTAGCAAGGAAGAGATCTGCCAGTTTTGTTGAAGTTATCGCCAGTCAAGCAAAGGAAGCATTGTTGAAATAAGACAAAAGGCAGATCACAACAGAAAACAAAGGGACTGCTAGTCTTTGGAAAGGCCGTTGAGGAGATTGTGATTTTATGAAGCCACTCCCACTAAGGAAATGAAAGGCCGCAAATTTGGAAAAGATTGATCAAAAGCACAGATAGGCATTGCAAAGGTAGAACCAGATTTGATGTAGATTGCAGAAGTTGATACTGCAGTCGAGAGAAGAGACTACACCCATATGAATTTTGAAAAGGAGAGAGACGTAGGCAGATTGTTCAAGCCGCCAAGCATAGTGGATCGTAGAGTTGAAGGAGATCGACAAATTGCATTTGTCATAGCAGAGATCGTAGCTAAGGTTTTATTACAAATTTGAGCCACCAAACAAGTCACAGAGGTCACAAGAAAGAGTCACAAAAATCAGCCATGCTAAAAGAATTCATTAAAAAGAAGGTGCAGAAAAGATATGATCACTGTTTGAATCTGCAGATATGATAAATTGAGGTTTTTTCATAAAGATATATTGTGTTACATCAAGGAGGAGTTAAAATTGTTAAGCAAGAAAAATAAAGGGTAGAATCGTGGAAGAGTAGTCGGACAAGTTGACTGTTGTATTTTAGTTGCAATTTATTGATCTGAAGAAAAGATACAGCCGCAGTTGTTAGGTGGATTAGTGACAAAGGGGAAATTGTGGTAAGAAGAGTGGAGGCACACGTAGGTGTCGAAGGAAAAAAAATGGCAGTAACAAAATCAGGTGAGTTTTGATCATTATCTATGGTAAAAGTAGATAGAAAGGTAAAGACAGAAAGAGGTGTTGGAGAAAGAACTGAAAGAGTTTAAAAGATTTAATCAGTAAGTTTCAATAGAAAAAATTGGAAAATCGATAAGAATTTATGATCTTGAAATTGAATTGAAGAATGCTAAAAGAAAAGAATGAAGCACTAGAAAAAAGATTAAGACTATTTGATAAAATGAAAGAAAAACTAAAGAGATTAGAAAAAGAAAAAACAAAATTGAAAGAAGTAAATGAATGTATAAGGTAGAAACTATTTGTTTGTGATGTTTCATGTGATACTAAATATTTGAATTGTTTAGTTGATAAATCAATTTGTGATATATAGCAGAAGTTGTTCTTGATGAAAAATGTAAAGATGAAGATGAATCGACAAATCATGTTAGTCATAATGAAAATAATGTCAAGATTTGAAAATAATAAAAATAAAGGAATATAAAGGTCAAGGATTAGGAAAATATGTGCAATGAATCAAAGAGTCGATTGAGCCAGTTATGAGGCCAAAATATGAAGGCCTTGGATATATCATAGGTAAAGAAAATGATACAAGTTCAAGAAAATGTGTTCAAGGAAAGCAATGTGTGTAGTGTTCACATTGTAGCTCAAGAAAGGACATAAAAAAGATATTTGTTGCGATCTGCATCCTTGTACCATATATGGATTGAAGAATCATTCAGAAAAGATGTGTTCTCAAAGAGACTGGAAGAGTGAATCTATGATAGGATGTATACAAATGGATTGTGGATGGAGTTTAGGATCAAATTGGAAAAATTTGATAGATATGTTCAAAAGATTACTCAAATATAGATGTTCATATGTGAAAAAGGATAGTAATCAAGAGAAGTTTGTTGGTCTTGTAAGACGTCAAGCAAGATAGGAAGTTATAGATAGCAAGTTTGTAGGAAGAGGACTTCCATATTGAAGTTTTGAAGATTTTAAAATCAATGGTTTGAAATACTACCGTAGTAGTTGGAGAGAGTTGTTGAGAAAAAATAGAAGATCTTAGAAATGAAGCTATCATGCAAGAATATGGATTTGAGTAGTTTGCAGACTTGGAAGAATTTTTTTAGGAAAGGTAAATGTTGAAGCATGTGTGGTAGAAATTAAGGGGGATTGTTGGAGTAGTAATTTCTCTCACCTCAAGACCAAAATCATTTAATAATAAATGAATTAGAAATGAATAATTTAATTACCCTAATTTCACCACCTCTCACTTTCAATGTTTTGTGTAATTCCTTTTTGCCTTCATATATGAATTATTTTACTACTTATTTGGATATGTATACTGTGTATAAATGATTTGTTGTAATTAGCTATGGATTTCCCTCCCTCCTTATATGTGACCCTAGTAATAGAGAATTATGGATTCTCTTCAATATTGACAATAATTATATTGGGATAATTAATATGTGTAATCGCAATGATGTTGTTGAATGATATAATAGTTGGATTTGGATGGATAATTTAGCAGCCCTATTACTTAATCCATGTATAGGGATTTTAATATGGTTGAGGATGCTTTTGACAAGTGTTTTATTATGTCTTTGTGTTAGATAGTTGGAGAAAGATCTACTCTTGGTTTGAAATATAAAATAAATGAGGTCATTTTGATCCCAACATTATCACTACTAATTGTTTAGCCTACATTGAGCAACCTCAATTCCAATTTAAAATATGTTCTAAAAAACTAGGTAGAACCATGATGTCAACCCAATATTTTTTCTATTTTTCTAAATACTTTTCCTTTATAGTTAATCTTATATTAAATATTTTCCAAAGAAAAAATATGATTACTTTTAAATACCTCTTTATTTAAACATCAACCTACCATTTTTCACATCCTACATGTCCTCATCATCAAAATAGATGGATTGAGTGGTGGAAGTATGTACTTAATCATACCTCTAATTCACATTTATGAGCGTCAACTATCATGTTTCCATTGTTAAGATTATGAATCTAGTACATGAAGATTTATTGCATTACCACAAGCTAGAAGAGTATCCTTTATCTTCTCTCTAGAACTTGGGGTTACTAAACTCTATTAATAAAATTATTATAGATAAATTGTATACCAGAGGAGCCCAAGTTAAACCTATTTTAACTAGCTCAAAGTTAGGAATAAAAATCCTAAGGATTTTTTATTCTCTAAGAGCTCATCATACTTCTTAAGTGATAAATCACATCAAATAACGATCTCTAAAATCCTATAAGAGATTCCTACCATTACTCAATATTGATCTTATCATTATCAATAATTATTCAAAGCCTAGGATCTATCCATAGACTGATCAAATTCTCTTTAGAAATGCATCTAGGTGGTCACCTATTTAGCTCCCCCTCTCATAGAGCTTTGTGTGAGCAACATTCAACTCAATAAGATATATTAAAGAAGGATCTAGAGAAATCATTAATATTAGATATATTAAAGTAATTATATAAATAATGTTTTATTATGATAGATGTACTAAATCAATTGGAATGAAGATATTTGGGGGATTACAAATATTATGAAAATATACCTACTTCTAATGGAACTTTTGATCCAAAGAGATATGACAAATTGTGAGTGTTATTAGACTAACACTAAAGCGAAGAGATGATAAAATGGGACGAACTATTTTACTTGACTTTGGGATCATCTTAACAATGAAAAGGGAAAATAAGGGATTAGGAAATGTTAAAAAAATTGTGTACAATCAAAAAAACTCTATGCTCAGCCAAAAACAAACAAAAAACAATTAAGGAGCCCACCCTTTTTAACATCCCTAAATCAAAATAAAATAAAAAGAAATTGAAGGATTCACAAAATAATGATAGTGCAGAGGCATGATCCAAAAAAGAAATCAATATACAAGCCTAAACAAATAATAGAAATACTTGAGAAGCAGCTACAAATTATTGATGAAATTACTAAATTGAGTATTGCAGAGGGTAGGCCTGCATACCTCCATTAAGCCACAAGGTAAGAGGCGTGGATTGTGTATCATTCTCTGCTTCCACAAAATAATAAAACAGAGCCCGTCCTGCCTGCTTATCCACTGTAACATATCCCCCGTATTGCTTGAAATTTACTTCCGGCTGTCCAGGCAGTCTATCGATTAAATCCTCCGCCGGTCCCGCCTTAATTTTCGCTACACTAATAAGTAAAATCTGTACCAGAAAACAGAGCCATAGCCGGATTTTGGTGGACACCTCTCTTTCACAGCCAATCAACATCTCGGAATAGAATTGTTTCTGTTTCAGTCAAATAACTGCCTTACTCAGTAAATGGAGGATAACTCCTTTTAAAATAAATCACAGTTGTATAAATAAATAAGACAGACAAGAGAAATAGAAATCAAGTCAAAATATTCAGTGTCATCATGATTTTAATGGGAGGGGCGAAAAAGTATTAAATGATAAAGAATGTGGAGGAATGGATCTAACATTTATTTTGAACAAGTTGATTGAAACAGAAAATTAAAAAAAATACACTCAATGGATTTTGGTTTTGTTTTTTGTTTTTCCTTTTTCTTTCTTTTTGTCTGTTTTAAAATAATAATGCGTATCTTTTATATGATTTACTGTATATTGTTTTTATTTTCTATTTATTCTAAATCATGTATACATTATTTCTATTGTTTGAAATGTTTTTTTATATCTTTGTTTAAAAATGAAGGAAGAGATTTATTATTAAATTAAAGAACAGTCAATTTTACACAATTAACACTTGCATCTAAAGAAGGTTCAACGATTGAGCCCACAGAAAATTATAGGTATTTTGAAAGAGATTTATTATTATATTAAAGAACAGTCAATTTTACACAACTAGCAGTTGTATCTAAAGGAGGTTCAACGATTACACCCATGGAAAATTATAGGTATTTTAATATGTTACAGAGTTCGAGTTTGTGCATGGGTATATATGGATGTCACGTGCTACAAATTATAGTTGTATATGGATGGAATAAACAATTACACCCATGGAAAATTATAGGTATTTTAATATGTTAGAGAGTACCAGTTTGTGCATGGGTGTGTATGGATGTCATGTGCTACAAATTATAAGTGCTAAATAATAGAATGAAATAAACTTAGAAAAGTCTAAATTTTTTCCTTAAGATATTTATAACATAAAGCAATACAAATAAAAATTAAAGTTGCTTTCAAATTGACAAAAAACATTGCAAATGGAAATAGAATGTTCCCATCCAACTGGAATTTTTTTTATGCTTTCACCAGACTTTTACCATGAAATAACAGTTGATTTACCATTAAATGGCAGCTAAAACTTGTTTTTCAATGACTCAATAGTAATTTGCAAGTGTGAGACTTGTTTAGACTCAAATCTCACACTATATATAACCTATCCACCAATAAAAATTACCCAATTTTTTTTTTTAAAAATACTATATTATCTTTGTTTTCTATTTATTTTGATATTATTTTAGATTGCATATACACTACTTCTATTATTACATATGTCTATTTAAAAAAAAAAAATCAACAAAATACAGAATTTCTCCAACAAAGTACAGAATTTTTCCAACAAAATACTGTGTTATCCATACAGATTTATCAGGATTTTTTCTCTATAATCCACCTGACATACACTAGATCGAAAAAACAAAAAGAAAGGTACCAAACCAGAAGACATGTTCTATCTATTAATTACAGATAATTCTTTCACAGTTCAGTTTGCTTAACAAGATGCAGATTGAAAGGATTGAAGGCAAATTGCAGGCAAATTTCACCTATTTTAAATGAAACTGAATCTGTGAAAGTCTAACTTACCTGCAAATTTGGAGCGAACAACACAGAAATGTCAATCGTCTCCGCCTGGGAAAGAGATTATGCCGAGTTTGGAAGTCTGTGAAGTTGAGCATAAATAGTGAAAGTTTCAGAAGCCGACGCTGAAAACATCGATTGAAAATATAAATTTTCCTAGTTAAATTACTTATATTTTAACACCGTTTAAATCTCTTTTTTCGATTATCTAACATCTTTATTTGAAGAATAATCCATTCATAGGTCAAACAATTAATAGTAAATTCAACCTTTATTTATATTAAAAGAATTAAATATCTATCTTGTTTTTATTAATGGCGTTATGTATTTGAGCTGTATTGATCTGGCAAACGTATAAACTGATTTTAGTTTTTAATTACTTAGTTTTTTGTGTGGTAGATATAAACAAGGTTGGATGAGAGCCGGCATGGCCGAAAATACAGCCGGTTTCTGTTTGACATTCTTTGATGCTTCGTGTTCCACGATGTCCCTTTGAAAAGTTATTATTGTTTTTTTGGGTGTTGTGGATTTAAAATTAAAAATTAAAAAAATGATTTTATTCTTTTTAATATTTTATTAAATAATATAATAATAGTTATATCTTTTCATTTTGTGTTAATAAATATTATGTAGATATTAATATTCTGTGTTCAAAATTATGGTTCTATTAGTTATTAGAAAAAAATGTTGTAGAAGTGTTTTCTCACCATTAGTCTTAATTTTTCTTTTTTACATATCTTTTCATAATCATGAGTTCAATGGAATTGATGGACAAATTTAGGTGGATCACTACAAGATTAAATCTATGTTAAAATTGATTTGATTTTCTAAACATTTCTATTTTCCAAAATAAAAAATACAAATTATAACATTAAAATTTGTAAAAGAAAAAGAGAGAGATTAGAAACCTACCTTGTCAAAAAAATGACTTTAGTGGATGAAGTTTGCTTCTCAATGGTGACTTCAATGTAAGGTATTTTCCTCCAAGTATCTCTAAGGATTTCTAAGGATTTCTAAAAGCTACTTAAGGATTTTCTTAGGTGACTCCTATTGGAGCCTAGCTTTGTAGACCTCAAATTTTGCAAATTTAACTATGTTTACCCATGTGTTATATTGACTTTGTGTTAGCCTACCCTTGATAGACGATTTGAGAGACTATAAGTGGGATTTTATTTTCTCAAAAAAAATCCCAAGTTTGCTTTATGACATCCATAATATATTTTTGGTGCTTGAGTATCTTCAAAAAGTCCAAAAAATTTTAAGTTTTGTAACTATAGGGACCATTTCCTTAGGTTTTGTGTGTTTGTTGACATGTTGGGCTATCAAAGTTGTCCATACCATCATATCCTTCCAATTGATCTCAATAACTTGCTTATGCCCTCAATGAAACAATTTCAAGCCTTGGTTTTGTTGGCTTATCAGGTTTTCAAGGATGGCATTCCATCAATCCCAAGACTAAAACAATTGTGTTGTGCCTTAAAAATATTTCTATCACCAAGGTGTTAAACTTGTCTCTTTATTGGTACCCATTCTTTCTTATCTCCAACCCTCAATTCCCTATTAAGCTTATACATTTGCTTTTTGTCAAGCCTTTGAACCTTCTCATCCTCGAGAACCATGTCCCTCCAAACCTAGCTTGATTTCACAATCCTAACATCCTAAAATCCTATTCTTTATTTGGGTTCTCCTTTTAGATTTCTCTCATTCCCTATCTCTTCTTTTCGTGACTTCCTATTCATCCTCAATCTCCAATACTCCAATCACAACCCTAAACTTTGAGGTTTGACATTCCCACCATTTTTCATTGTAATTCTCACCTACCATCCTAAATGATCCAAAATACATTTAATGAGTTCTAAAAGGCCGATGACTAAATATTAGGAAAGGTTCTTTCCCACCCAAGAACCATTGTTCATCATTTAAAATAAATTTATATACAAATTTTTAGTAGTAGGGAAGAAATTAACCCAAAATACCATTAGTACTTCTATTGTGCCTGCCGATCACCATATCTTATTTGTTCATGCCTGAAAAACCCCAATTTTAATAAAATGCAATAGAGATCTAAAGGAAGAGAAGGATGCTCTAATTAATTCCATATTTATTGTTGCAGAGCTCAATAAATGATACACCATATCTAGGCAACTATTTTAGCAAATTTCATGGATGATTTTCCTCTCCTTGCACTCAACTCTAAAAACCATTAACTTTTAGACGTATGGAAGGGGCACAAAGGATTTTTTTGATATATTTAGATGTTTATGGATCTCAAAGGGATTATTTTATACATAGATCATTGATAAAAAAAAAATTTAGGTTTCAAGCATTCTTTGCAATGTGTTGGGACTCAATTTTGTTGTGCTCAAGATGTAAGGGTGACTAGCTTTGGTTGTGTTTGGTGTGGTTTCACAATAATAGGTGGATGTTGACTAGGTTTTGGCAACTACTTTTTGTTGACACATAGTAGATGGTGTCAATGTTGTTTTAAAAAACATTCTCAAAAGGTTTTAGATGCCAAGTGAAATGATACGATTTGCTTACTTTTCATTATAGTGGAAGCTCTCTCATAAATATTTTGGCTCCCCCACCTACCAAAATTCAATGTTGTTGTTGTTGTTTGATCTAAGGCACCCATTTTGGGTGGGATTGTTTCTCAACTATGGATTTTTTTTGCTATAGTGTAGTGATTAGGTTTTGGCACCCTATAGGTGTTAAAACACAATTTTTGATCATTTTATCGAGAGGTTGGTTATGCAACAGTTCTTCAGATACCAAAAAAGTTGTAGGGAAACCGTAAACACAATGTCTAGTTTGCTAAAGGATTAAAAATCCATGGAATCAAAGAAGATTTATATTGTAAGTGGATTTTTTTGTATAATGTCTCCATGGAATTAATTATGTATTCAAGAAGGTTTCTTATTTATAGATAGAGATTTTCCTTTGCCACATTTGCTAGAATGAATATAATATGGGTTATATGAATGTAACAAAATTCTAAAAATGTTGCATCTATTGAAGTGATTTATTTCATTTTATGTATCTATACATATGTAGTTCTATTATGCATTAATAAGTATGATTTGTTACAACCTTTATAATCATTGTTGTATTTGAATACATAGCTCCATGTGTGTGCAAGAAAATGTGTTTGACTAATGAAAATTGTAATAAAACCAAAACAAAACAAAAAATCAAACTAACACTCATATTAGGCATGAAAATCTCAAACCAACATAGAATCAAATGAAAACGAAATATGTAAAGCCTCTCATTGAGTAGGTTTTCTCAATATTGTTGATTTCAATGCATGCTCATGGAATTTTGACAACATAATTGTAAGACTAGGAAATTAGGAGAAAATCATGAACCATCAATAGCAACCACAAAACTACCTAAATTCAAGCCATTATGATCCTAATCTAACCATGAAGCACAAGATGACAATAGAAACTCAAATAATAAACCTCATTCCTGTGCCAAAGTTGATTCTCCTCCATTGATCTTCTCCATTTTTCTTTGATTGCTCTCAGATTTGTAGTATGGAAGATATATGATAAGCACAATGTTGATGTATTATAGCAAGATCTCAAGATGATAGCAAAAATTCAAAGATTGTGGTTAACCTTCTAATGAGAATGATAGCTTGCTTTTATAGAAATCCAAATTCAAATGAAGGGTGAGGATTGAGTGATGATGTATGATGATCAATGTATGAGATTAATTGAGAAGATAAGAGATAAGGATTGGGAGAAGAGATCTTGATCCAAGAAATTAGGTGAGAAATAGGGCTTGGATAAGAATAAATTTAATTTAAATAATTGCAACAACTATTTAATTTAGGAGAGGAAAAATGAATAATTAAATAATTAAAAATATTTATTTGATTATAGAAGAAAATAGGGATATGAAATATTAAATAATTGAAAAATATATTTAATAATAGATTGAAGGAATCGTAAATAATTAAACAATTAGAAATAATTATTTAATTATAGATAAGAGAAAATGATAAATAATTAAATAAATGAGAATTTATTTAATTAATTTGAGAGGAATAAAGATAAGTGAATTAATTAAATAATATAAAACTATTTGATTAATAGAAATTAGGAAATAATTAAACTATTTAAATTATTTAATTATGCAAAAGAGACTCAAATTAGTGAGAAAATGTTTCTTGTAGGCTCGAGACATTTTCGAGTGTCTACATTTTCCCCTCTTTGATATAATGCGATTTTGAGCATTGTATCAAAGAATCTTTAGAAAATTTGGCTTAGGAAATGTCCTAACATGCCCTAGTTAACACGGGATAGGATGGTGCCCCCTCAAGAAAATTGACAATTTTTTCAAAAAATTCTAAATTTTTGGCAAGTTTACTGATAGGTCAATTTGATAGACATGAATGCAATGATATAAAAAAAAATAGACTTATAGGTCAATTTAGGGCTTGATATATGCATTTGAAGGTGAAATTTGATGCATCTAGTTATGAAATAGGGGGTCTTCTTAGGTCAAAAAGTTTATAAATAGGCTTAGGAGGTCCAAAATAGGTCATTTGTGCACTTTTGAGTTTAGAATTCTAGGAGCTCTAGACTGAGATTTGGAGTAGAAGTAGTGGAGTTATGTTGCCTATACCAGTCACAACACAATCATTGAGGTGGCCAGAGGGCTCAAGCATGGCAATATGTGACCTTTCCTTACTTTTTGATTTTGTCAATTTTTGCTAGATTTAGGGGGTTAAAGAAGACCAAATAAATGCGGTGTAGTTTCCACATCGCATTTGTGGGCTTGTGCACCACATGTGTGATGTGCAATGCAATTGTAAAATAGAGCTGTAATGCTTAGGCTGCTCACAATTGATAGGTGCACTAGATGTGTAATGTTACATCACAAATGTAGGCTAGAATGATGCATGTGATTAAGTGCAATGCATATGAATGAAAAAATGATGCATGTGCAAAACTAGCCCACAAGTGAATTGTGCACCACATAGGTGCGACACATTTGATTGATGACTAGATTTACTTAGTTTTTGACTCGGGTGGGTGACATTGGATATTGGAGATATGGTATTGATCTTCTAGATGTGTTCACATGGAGACCATACACGGATTTTCCCACTTGGGAGGGTGATGTCAAGCATCTACCATATTGTCAATAGACTAGATATTTGATTGGGTGGACAATTCAGAAACAACACATTATAGAGAGGCATCTACTAGAGTGGGTTCTCCAACAATTTAGGGAGAGATAGGGTGTGCCAGTGGGTATAGAAAAGTTTCCATAATCAACCTGGGAGGTTACCCAATGGGGACTGATGATTGAGGTATAGGAAACACTACAAGAGATAGTCAGATTATAGCTTATACAATGGGGATCTGAAACAGATTTAGCAGATGTGGGCATGATGCTCAAGTATGGTTCTTGGTGGCAGCAACATAAGTTGACCCCATTTATTGACCTAGATGCAGCTACACCTGTAGAGAAGCTAGGTTGAGGACCAAGAAGGAGACTATGAGGGAGAGGTTGGGACAAAGGAGATAATGGTGGGTGAGGAGAAGACGAAGGGATGGTGATGATGGAGGAGGATGAGGAGATGGTGGTACGGGTGATAGAATGTATAGATGATTAAGGTAGAGGAGAGATGGTAGGGGCAGAGGTGGTAGAGGTGGATTGCCACCCATCTGTGAGGAGGGGGTCAAGAGGAAAGGGATGAGAAAATGGAGATAGACGTTGGGGAGGTTAGGGTGGAGGAGGTGATCGAAGATTTTGGGATCTATCCTAGTGTGGGAGTGTTTAAATTGGTGGAGGTGGATGATGATGATGATGTCGTAGCGGAGGAGGAGGCTAGGAGAGATATAGCCATTGATGAGGGCTCGGAGAATGTTCTCGTCAAGGTGGTTATCATGGATGTGGTGGGGGAGGATGGTGAGGATGGAAGGGTTGGGTACCCAAGAATAGATTCAAGCTCTACAAGAAAAATTACAAATATTGTAGGCATAGGTAGCACAAGTTCCCAAGTTACAGGGATAGGTTTCACATTTGACGACTGAGAGAGATATGGTTTTTATTCGTGAACAAAGGGTCAAGCAACGGTCTATAGATTTTATTACTAATATCAATGGGCTAGTTTTAGACCTCGAACAATAGTTATATCAGGGTGAGAGAGCCATAGAGTACTATATGTGACTATATGAGGATGCAATGCTAGCAACAAAGAAAAGATAATAGGGAAAATCACACTCCTGCACGATGCTTAGTAGTAGTGGGGTATCCTAGTAGAGGTCTCCCTATGATTGACCACCTCAACACTCACAAGGGGAGTAGTTAGGGAATAGAGAGGACAAACCACCACCTTTCAGACAGTCTCCATTGGGTGGCAGGGGTAGCACAGGCTAGGCTTGCTTTTGGATATACACACATATATTTTTAACCGAGCCTATGAGCTCCATTTTTCATAGACATCTGATATTGTACTATGACACATTATTTTGATATATACATAAGATGCATAATTTTGGAAGCAACTATATGATGTGTTTGATTATATATGCATATTCCTATGTGATGGATTTATGTGATGTGATGTTATGATATGCATTCTATGGTTATATGATGTTTCCTATATGATATGGATTATGGATTTATGATGTATGATTTATGCTTATATATGTTATGATGTGTGGATGGATGCACATGATTTGATGGTGAGATTATTATGCCTATGTGATCTATATGCAAGATGGTACTATATTCATGGCATGATTTATATAATGCTTATGTGGATGATGATTCTATATGTTGTAATGTCATATATTTTTTTGTGTTTTCTTATGCAATATGGATAATCTAACATGTATTATATGATGATGATGCCTATGATGTCCTAACATGATTGTGTACAAAGGGTGATGCTACTAATGCATTTGTTTTTCTCTGTCATACAATTTCATTGAGATGACTGCAAGGACTGATGGACAAAGTTTTAGGGTAGAGAAAATGTTAGTGAGAAGTAAGGAAAAATGAAATCAGGATAGAATAAAATGGATCGATACAAGATCTTGTTGGTAGATGTTGAGATTTTATTTTATTGCATGATTATTATCATAGAGCATTTTATTATGGAAATTAACAATGGACACCAAAGTATGACATCAACCAAGGTGTGATGTGTTATCCCCTACAAAATAGACACATGACAGACAAGGAGTGCAATGACGCAAACTAGTAATCATAGAACCTTGTAACAATATGCGAGGAAGACACCACAAAGGATGTTAGTCCTAATTCAAGAAATAATTAGATAACTTTTGACTTGTAGAGGATATTTTGATTATGCCAAATGGAACCTTAATCAAACACAAGGAATTTAGTTGCCCTAGTCATATTTCCAAGAAAAACCACAAACAAAAATCAAAGAGAAAATAGGTCATGATCCAACATCGCTCCTCTCATCACTTGTGGACTTCCTTGAGGTGCATAGTAACATGACAAAAGATAAGACTAATTGGACCAATATAGTCAAAAACCATGTAGATCTTATTTCCAATGATGAGTGTTTGTATGATAGGATTTTGGATAAGGTCTAATTTTAGGAGATGAAGTGTGTTGTATAAGATGTTGATTCTAATTTTGATGATGCAACATCTTGTATAAGACAATTGATAGGATTTCATATAGTTGTAGGAATGGTACACCTTGTATAAGATGTCGAGTCTAGTTTCAAGGATGCAACAACTTGTATAAGACAATTGAAAGAATGGATGATCTCTAGTTTTAGGAATGAAGCATTTCATAATAAGACATCAAGTCCGGTTACGATGATGCAAAATTATGTATAAGACAATTGATAGTTGATAAAGATCATTGATGTTTGACAGATAGTTGTGAGTAGGAAATTAATCAATTAGGATTTGAGACCAGTTGGATAGTTTGTCTGTTGTTTTGTGATTTGATAAGCTCAATTAGACTCTATAGGATAACCTATTTGTGTCTGATCAAAGCATCGACCTTTCCAAGGGAAAATTTACTATGAGACATGGATAATGCTAAATGGGACCTAAGGGATAGACCTACGCCTCGGGGGCTCATCGAGGATGACCTTGCCTAGGTGAAGTTGTAGAGACAATGTAGTTTGATTGACCTTGACAATGGATGGTTTATTATCACAAAGATTTGGTACATACAAAGAAATCATGGATAAGATGATCCATAAGTCTAGACAAAGGAAACTAGTGAAAAGAGAATGGAAAGTTGTTTAAGAAGTGGGAAATTCCACAATACTCAAAAATGAAGCCACCATCCTTTGCCAAAACTCTGGTGAATATCCCTTTAGACCTTGAAGAAACTATTGCAGAGAAGCTACCATGGAGGTCTGCTAGATCCACTTCTATTGCTACATTTTCGTTGCATCCCTCTAGATCTACAAAGTCAATTGGTGCAAGGACAAGAACTACATCAAAAAATCCTCTGCAAAAGAAGGTCACAAAAGATGTGCATACAAGGCATAAGCAAAAGGAAAAGAGGAAGAAGATAGATGTAGAATAATGTGAAGAGGAGGAAGAAGTTAGAGATGAAGATTCCTCCAAACTAGAAAAGGAAGGGAAGAAGATAGATGAGGAGAAAAATCCTTTGGTTACATATGAGCCCCTTGATATTGAAGCTATCTTAAATGGAATTGTTAGCTTTTTTTCACTAAATGAAACCATAGAGCTCCATTTGGATGTCCCACTGAAATATTAGAAGACCATTGAAAGGGTTTCCATTATGTATATTCTCAAGAACAACATGTCCTTCAATGACATTATTGATAAAACTCTAGAAAGCCTAGTTGAGGCTTTGAGACAAAGAAGATAAAATGAAATAAAGGTAGATGAGGAGATGAGATAGCGGGTAATAAACAATGTTGGGTCCTCTATCTCTCAAGAAGAAAATAGTCTGGAAAAAAGAAAAAGAGCTTTGTGCAAAGTAGAGAATAGATATTCTTATGAGCATGGATGATGATGTTAAAAGAAATATTCAAGAAGAAATAGAAGAAATTATAAAGAAGATCATTGAATAAGTGCAAAGTGATGTCAAAATGAATGTATAGAAGGCTCTGGATGAGCAAGAGACTGTTAATATGCCCCCTTTGGAAGATACAAATGTGCAAGTCATCTCTGATCAACAAGAAGAGCAAGGTGTCTCCAATCAGAAAATGGAGCAAGATGCCTTTGGTATGGAAGTGGAGAAGGAAAAGGATAAAGAAATGGAGAAGGAAAAGAAGAAAGAGATGGAAAATGAAAAGGAAAAGGAAAAGGATGAGGATGAGGAGAAGGAGAAATAAAAGGAGAAAGAAATGCAGAACGAAAAGGAGAAATAAAAAGAGAAGGAGAAGGAGAAGAGTGAAAAAGAAGAAAGTTCAAAGAAAGCATATTCTTCTCCAATGGACTCAATAAAGGAGTTATTAGCAAGTTAAGAAATGTAGATTCAACCAGTGGTGTCTCCTCAATTTCTACATGTCCCTACTTTTGATGGACAACTTAATTTTTCAGTATCTCTCCCTTGCACAAGATGAAACTTGGAGATGTACTTCACTCCACAACAAGTCAAGAGTTGCTACAACAATAGGTGGATTGTGCACAAGTTCTAGAAGAGGAAATGAAAGTTTTGGAAGATAAATTTCCTAAAGCTAAAAGGGATACATCTTTTTCCCCTACACAACAAACATGAAGCAATTAATGGAGTCGTTTGAGACTTATTCTTCTCATCTGGAGAAGTAGGAAGAACATAAATTTAATGAAAAGAGACTAACAAATACTTCTTGGAAGTGTGATAGTACATTGACCAAGGTGCAATATTGCATCAAAGACATTTAAAAATTCTTGGAGGAAGAATTTTTTTTATATGTTTTCTCTCTCAAATGGCCTACTACAAAAAATATTATAAAGGATCAAATTAATGCAACTGAAATATAGATCAGTAATGTGGCTACATCTTATGATCTTGTAAAATACAGTGATGGTGCCATAAGGGTGCAAGTGGAGAGCCTTCACTCCAAGATACAACAACTACAACATCAAAGAGAGTAGTTAAAAGTTTAGGTGAAGGAATTAAGAGAGGTGGTGAGCCTAAGGTTGGCGTCACTCACTAGACTTTTGGAAGAAGATAATGGTGTGGTTCAGAAATACTAGGCACCATCCTCTTTGGAGGAAGTAGAAGATACATATATGTTGTTGACATGTCAAGTCCAAACCTTGATAATAGCAAAGAAGTAATGGGATAGCAACTTGATCCAACTCAAGTATATTTACAAGAAAAAATTTCCATCCAAGTGAGTTATGTTTTATTTTTTATGTAATATATATTTCATTTTTTTGTTGTGTATATATGCGAAGTAGATACAAGGATATTTTTGTTGATGAAGAAACTGAACTTCATCCCACATGGAATAAAAGTTGTATAGATTAAGGGGGATTCTATAAGTTTTGTATGTACATAAAGTTTTATTACCATTTTCCCTTCATGTCAAAGGGGGAGAGAAATATGCACCTCAGGGGGAGTGTCTGTGCACATCATTTGATTTTTCTATCAATACAAAAGGGGGATATTTTTGCATCTTGATAAGATTGGTTGTCATTGATGTCAAAAGTGTGCCTAAGTCTATATATGCTCTGAAGTTTGTTAATATGTAGAGATATCTAATGGTACAAGTCAGTATTGTAGTGTTGTGGAAGATTTTTTGTTAGTGGTTGTTTATGTATGATACAAAGGTGGGTACACATGTCTTAATGTGTCTTCATGTTGGCTTAGGATAGTAGCTCCTAGCAACATTTCTTGCAGTTTTTTTTCCCCTATGGGGTTTTCCACATAAATCTTGTGTCATCTATGTTTTTGTGTAGATGCTTATCTTTTTTCTTCTTTTTTTAAGTACGTAAATGCTTAATGGTATAAGGGAAGGTGCATGGAAATTGTTAGCCAATTTGTGGACAATTTACTTTTTCATCCCGAAATAGCAAAAACGCGAGTGCGCTATAGTAAAATGCGCTCGCATTATGGTTTAAATTTTAAAAAATGTGTGCATTTTGAGTTAAAAAACTATGAATTTTTTGAAATCAAAAAAATATTTCCAAAACGGGAGCGCATTATAACGCGCTCGCGTTTTGGTCTACATTGAAAAAAAAATCTTCTCTTTTTCTTGTCTCTTTCTTCTTGTTATCTTATAGGGAAACTATATACATGAAATAAACATTTAAGTATAAGTTGACATTTACATATGGACATTTAATTTCTTATACTTTAAGTTATATTTCATGTATATAGGCAGGATGTTTGAGAGTGGTTTCAGATCTTTAGGAGTTATAATGCAAATTCTAGATTTTGGAAGATCTCAAAAATTTTAGACTTAGTCAAATTTTAGTAATCAACAAGTTGTATCATCTTTCTCTCTCTATCTCACTCATTTTTTACCCCTTATGCTCTAGACCTCTCTCACACGCTCTCTCCTTCCCTCTATACTTCTATCTATATAGCCTCTCTCTCCCCCTCCATCCTTCCCTCCTTTCCTCTAATTTTCTGTATCTCCCCTATCTCTCTTCCTTCCTCCCACCCACCTTTCCTATCTACTTCAATCTATCTAACCTATCCCTCTCTACCTCTCTCTCCCTCCCTCCTCTCTCTCTCTCTTCCTTCATCCCAACCACCTTCCCTCTCTACTTCTCTCCATCTAACCTATCCCTCTCTGCTTATCTCTCTACCCTCCTCCTTCCCTCCTCTTTCTCTCATTCTCTTTATCACACTTCTCTCTCCATCTATCCCTCCCTCCCTCATCCCCCTCTCTATCTCTCCTTACCTATATACTTCTCTCTACCTATCTCCATCTCTACCTCTCCCTCCCTCATTCCCTCTAACTCTCCCTCTCCCTCTCTCTTAATCTCCCAACCTTCCTCCTTCCATTTGTGTTTCTCTCTCTCACACACTCTCTCTCTCTTTGGTTTAGGGTTTATGGTTTAGGGTTTAGGGTTTAGGGTTTAGGGTTTAGTATTTAGGGTTTAGGCTTTATGGTTTATGGCTTAGGCTTTAGGTTCAACCCCCTCTCTCTCCACATCTCTCTTAGGTATATCCCTCCTTCTATCCCTCCCACCCCCTCTCTCTTGCTTAGGTGTATCTATCACTCCCTCTATTTCTCTCTCTCTCTTAGGTCTCTCCCTCCTAGGTCCCCTCTCCCTCTCTCAGGTATCTCCCTCCTACCCTAACAAGAGAACACACACACACACTCTCTCTCTCTCTCAAGTCTCTCCCTCCCACCCCCTTCCCCTCTTCTCAAGTATCTCCCTCCCACCCTAACTAGAGAACACACACACTCTATTTGTCTTTCTCTAAGGTCTCTCCCTCACCCCTCTCTCTCTCTCTCTCCCACTTCCTCTCCCACTCCCTCTCTCCTGGTTCTCTCCGTCCCAACCTAACTAGAGAATCTCCCTCTCTTCCTCTTAGCCCCTATATCTCAAGTCTCTCCTTTCCACCCCCTCTCCCTCTCTCAAGTCTCTACCTCCCACCCTAACTAGAGAAATATCTCTCTCTCCCTCCTTATATCTCCCTCTCTGCCTCTCCCTCTCTCTCCTTCTCTCCCTCTCTCTCAGGTCTATCCCTCCCACTCCCTCCCTCTCTCTCAATTATATCCCTCCCAACCCCTCCCCTTCTCTCAATTCTCTCCCTCCTACCCCACCTCTCTCTCAAGTCTCTCCCTCCCACCACCTCCCCCTCTCTCAATTCTCTCCCCATGCTAACTAGAGAAGAAACACACACACACACACTCTCTCTCTCTCTTTTGTTTCTCCCTCACACCCCCTTAGTCTCTCTCCATTTCTATCTCTCTCTATCTCTCTCTATCTCTCTCTCTCTATCTGTCTCCCACTCCCTATTTGTCCCTCTCCCTCTCTCTCCCTTCCACCCTGTCTCCATATCTCAAGTCTCTCCCTCCCACCCTAACTAGAGAACTCTCTCTCTCCCCTATCTCTCAGGTCTCTCTCTCCCACCCCCTCTCCCTCTCCCAAGTCTCTCCCTCCCAAAATAACTAGAGAACTCAATCTCTTTCTATTTGGTCTCCCTCTCCCACCCCCTCTTCCTCTCTTAATTCTCTCACTCCCAACCTAAATACATAACTATCTCTCTACCCCCTCTCTCTCCATATCTACCTCTCTTTCAACTCTATCCATCCCACCCCCTCCCCCTCCCACCCTAAGTAAATAACACACACT